>JARPRH010019367.1:0-10864 GCA_031763665.1 Calameuta haemorrhoidalis
AATTTTGGGGGGTGCCCCCCCCCCCCCCCCCCCCCATGAATGATAAGTTACGGCTGTTGGGCCCCGTTTCAAAGAATTTCTACTAATCGACGCGTCGTCGTGACGCCCTGTTTACAATTTTGGAAGATTTCTGCTTACCGACGTCTCCGGAGTGAACCCTTTTTGGTTTATTTGAAGATTCCTACTTATCGGCACCTCGCGCAGTGAAATGCAGATAGAGGGAGAGCGAAAGACAAAGAGGTTGCGCGCGCATGACTTCGGCTTGACGTTATCGGAAGGGGGTCTTAGTTTTACGTCAGGTTTCAGGCGTTTTACGGTAGATCTCAGGAAATATTACGTCAGGTGTCAGAAATTCTACGGCAGATTTCATAAATTTTACATCAGACGTAATCAAGAGACTAGGTCGAGTCTTGCGGCACGTACAGGCTGTACAGGGCACAGCTCGCAGAGACTCTTTACCCGAGTCAACTCCCTATACCTGTGTTTAGAACGAAATATCTTACGAACCGCTACATATGAGAAAAAGTTATTGACATATTCAGTACAGGAATTGAGGGTTCTGAAATGATTGCCATCAAGTTCAATACGATTAGTGTACGGGATCAGGGCGTATTGAGATGGCGAGCGAGATGACTTTATTTCAGTTCCATCGTCGTCGTCGTCGTCATCTTCGCTCGTCCATCTACTTTTTTACACAACAAATGGCGCTGACTGCTTTGCCTTCTTTACCTATTTTTATTTTTAATGGTGTTGGAAATTTAAGAATACGCAACACAATCAAATTTAATTTACACGTGAAGCTACCGCTCACACCGAATTTCTAGTTAGTATAAGGCTGCTATCACAATAGTTTAGAATTATTAAGTCTTTAATAACATTCATGTGGAGCGCGTGGGTATGGATGTACGTATGTGTGGGCTTCGTACAGTTCCTCGTATTTTAGGTGACAGTTTTTAGAGATCAAGAGACGCGGTAGTGTCTCGACGCCAAGTATTAAAAAAAAAGCACTAGATGTCTTGCGACCGACGAGATGTTACTGCTACTCTTATTTACGCCAAGTTTGCCCTTTTTCGTCTGCTATGATGAAATAACTTGAATTATCTGTGGGTATATGTCGCGGGCGAAAAATGTGTCAGATCGAATATTTCTTTTTTTTTCTCTCTACAATGAGCCCTTGCCCAATAAAATCGGTTGCCGCAATGCTGATATGCATCTTCGAAAAATCGATCGAAAAATTTTTTTCAATTTGTCCCCTCTGACACAATCTTAGAAATTTGTCCTCTCGCATATACGTGTGAGCTTCGACGTGCACACGAACATAACGCGCCGAGACGTGTATACGCAGCAGGCCATTGAACACATAGTCCGTTTACAATAACATGATCGTTGAATCGTAAAGCTCATGTCGCTCTCGTCGGTCGCGTATCTTTTCTGTGGATTGTGCATGTTATATTATTGGATATAATGAATGTCTGTATTAATGATTTGTAATAAAAATTGTGAAAATAATAAAATAAAAATATATTATTTTTTTATAAATACATTGCGATTCCTAACTTATCTTGTCGTTTAAAAATTGTCATTTTATCATTTGATTGTTCCATTACCGCCTAAACGGTTAATTAATCGTTTATTAATTATAGTGATAATGATTGTAGTGTGATATATGTGTCATGGATTGCTTTGTATGTGTCAAATGCAAACCGAATATTTACCAAGAGGTATTTTGATGTGGCATGGATTGCTTTTTTCCCGTTTCTCTGCTCTCATTGCCCATTTATGTCAAAGAATGCTCCATAAATTTGCCACATACAGTCAGGGACAAAATTGAGGGTACGCCACATGATATATAAATAAATTTATTAAAAAATCTAGTTAATTGTAAGTAATCGAAAATTTCGAAAATCCTGGGGCTCCCTGGGGTTTAACTACGGCCATACTCATTGTACGGAGACACAGGTCGAGTCACGTTCATTAATACGCTGTGAATGAACTTGTTAGCACGTCATTTCTAATAGACGAAATTGTGGATACGTTGTCATCTTGCAAGATTTATTAGAGAATTAGAGTAAAATACGTGGTTATTATTAAAAATATAGCATTGCTGTATTATTTTCAACTGAAAACAACCAAGTGCAACCAAACGTTCAATTTACGTTTTTAAAAAATGTCACAAAGAACGGAACTGAGCAAAGATATTCGAATACGAGTGGTGGAAGACCGTAAATCTGGTTTAAGTTATGGAAAAATTGCATTCAAATATTCTATTTCGAAAAATGCTGTCGTGAGAATTTGTAAAAAATTTGATAGAATGAATAGCGTCGAAAATATTCCAGGAAGAGGACGGAAACGCAAAACAACAGCAAGAGAGGATAGTCGAATATTGCGTGAAATTAAAAAAGACCCCTGTTTAAGTGCTTGTGAACTGAAAGAAAGAGTGCAGGTGGACGTTTCGGTAAAAACAGTGAAGCGTAGACTCAGAGAGGCCGATATTCAAAGTTTTTCCAGACGTCACAAGCCATATTTCGCTAAGAAACATAAGAAGATAAGAATAGAGTTTGCAAGAATGTATCTTTCGAAGCCCTTTTCCTTCTGAGAACGTGTGATTTGGTCAGATGAGAGTAAATTCGAGCTTTATAATATGAAAAAGCGAGGTCGGGTTTGGAGACGACCCGGTGAAGCTTATAAATCAAACATGATCCAGTCAACGGTTAAGCACGGAGGAGGAAACGTAATGGTTTCGGGCTGCTACAGCTACGGCGGAGTGGGAAATTTGAAACGAATTGAAGGAAAAATGACGGGTCAGTCTTATGTTGCTATTTTACAAGAAAATTTGCATGTGTCAGCTGAAAAAATGAATTTAGGAGACGATTTTGTGTTTCAAAATGATAACGACCCAAAGCATACGTCAAGAGCAGCTAGACAATATTTAGAGGAAAATAAAATCCGAGTGTTAGAGTGGCCATCACAGAGTTCTGACCTCAATCCTATCGAAAATCTTTGGTCTTATTTGGATGAAAAAGTATCACGTGCGGATATCAATAATGCAACGTGTTTTTTTAACAAACTGCGTACAGCATGTGAGAGTATTCCAACTAATCTTATCCATACTTTAATAGAAAGTGTATCACGACGACTAGCAGCAGTAATAAAAGCCCAAGGAGGTCATATCAAATATTAATAATACTTATTTTTGTTTATTTATTTTACTTTTGCTGTAATTCTGTCATCGTACCCCCAATTTTGTCCGCTTCTGGTTACATTATTTTATTTTAGTCGCGGCGGTACAGAAAGTAGTTATATTATTTCAAGTTTTATTTAATACCGATAAGTAGTTAATACTACCCCCAAGTTATAGTGAATAAGTGATTCTGATTCTTTTCTTATGTTCGTGTAAATCTCTTCAAGTAAAATATTAATTACGTATCGTACCCTTAATTTTGACTGTAGATACTTCATAGTATTAACCATTTAATTTATTGTCTATCAGAACGAATTCAATAAAAATAGACAGTTTGAATTAATTCATTCAAAATAGACAGGTTAACATTTTTAAAGAATCAATGCTGTGAAATGTCTAGATGGTTAACTTGTAGAGCGTACTTAAAAAAACTGAATGAGCTTTACCGCATTAAAATAGGTAGTGTAATGAGCCAAAGGTAAACGCTAACGACACCTCTGTGATAGCTTCGAAAGCTACGTCTATAATCAGTATAGGTCTTGAAATTCGGCCGTTTACTACCTGGTGTCGTCCCTTTCTATCTCGGATTGCTAGAGAGAGCGGACGTCACCAGACAAGCGGTTAAAATTCGCCAAGGTAATCTTTCAAACTTCTTAAAATCAAATCATAGATATTTACTCGTATTCTTTTCTTATTACTCAAGGCAAGGGTGTCTATGAAAAGAAGCGATAGAAAGGGCTTTTCTTTTTACCATACAATATCTTCATAAAATAACGACGTGCCAAATATCGACCGAACACGGAATCACGGACAAGCTCACGAAACGAAAGGGTGCTACTCCACGTACATAATTAGGTTTCACCGGAGTCAACACAAAATAAGAAGAAAAAAGGCCAGATAAGCGATATTGTTTAGTTAATTTATTTTTTATTTATTGTTATGTGTGAATGGTATGGACAATGTGTGTAGTGGAATGGGTGATGAATGGAATAATTTGAAATCAAAATACTAGTTTAATCGATATCACACATACTATTAAAAGACGAGAATCTAATTTAGAATATTAATATTTTACGATTTTTTCCTTTTATTCAAATAAATTAATAATCGGTATTATAGTAGAGAATTACAGACTTCTTGCAAAACCTATTGCTACTTTCAAGTTTTTCTGGGTTAAGGATACACGACGTAACATCAATCTAATCTATTCACCCTACCGGTGCTGACCAATTTTCTGACAATAACCATCACTTTCAATTAACGCCTTGCTTAGCAAATTCATTGAATCTGATACTTTTTTCTTAGCCTTGAGTAAATCAAGCAAATTACAGTGAAACAAACTTCGATTCAATTAATAAAAAGTAATTTATATATCTTTTGCTGATGGAAGCTGAGTTCCTCTAACACACTTGCTTCTAGACTTTTTGCAAAATCTATTGCTACTTTAAAGTTTTCTGGGTTAAGGATATATACGTATAACGTATATAACCAATGACATTCGACTATTGTGATTGTACAGATTGGATTGTATTTTTATCACTGTTTATATTACTGTTTGAACTTCTGAGCTGGACTATTCATTTTTGAGCTGATATGTGATGTATCCTGTCTACGATGGCCTTTGGTATTCGATAGTTAAGTATTTTCCATCAATTGTTGCTTCCGCTTTGGCATTTTCACTATAATTCATATGCAGGCTACGTTGCTCCTGTATGTTTTTGTGATCTTAGTAGATGCTGCAAATAAAGGTTCCATCATTTTAATACTTCTGTAGATCTTGGAAAGTTTTTTTAAGTTGCTTCAAGTCTTAAATATGTTATCTCACTGTTAAAGATGTATTTTTTAGGCTTCTTGAAACGCACTGCTGGTTTGGACAGGTGAATAAGTAAAGTCTAAGTATATGCGTGGTCTAAGAAACGTAGCTTTATTTTACTTCGTGTACAGCGGTCTACGAACGTGTGGTTCGGAGAGCTGTCGTACGTGCACTGACTAATGCGGCCCGAAGAGAGCTCCAGTGGACCTGCAAAAAGGGAGGGGCGCTCTTGCTTAGGGCCAACGCACAGGGCAGCACGTAAAATAGCCACGACTGCCAGCCCATCTTAAGCCCTACTTCTAACACTTCCTCCCTGGAAGTCGGGGAGCTTTTGCGCTATTGCTGGATGCATTCTTACTGCCTTCTCGTGTGAGTGCATGACTGTTGGCTTTTGTGTTCATACTGTAGCCTGTGTACCGAAGATCTCGTTGTAAATAAAAGATGGAGAACGTCTTAGTTGTCTGTAATAGAAGAAAAGGATGTTAGAGACCTAATAATAATTTGCTCAGATGTTTGTGGAGTTCAGAGGGCAATGGCTTGGTGAAAATGTCGGCTCGTTGCTCCTTTCAACAAATCCACTTCGCGACTGCAACTTTATTGTCGCACCATAGTTCGATCGGGTAACTTACTACTTTTGGAATCATTCTAAGTGACATACTCAGTGCAATTTCTTCTCTAGATGCTTCGCTTAGGGCTACGTATTCAGCTTGGCATGTTGACAGAGCAACGTAAGGTTTTTTGTGCGTTCTCCATGAGATTGTATCTCCGAAGAGAAGCACTGCGTTACCACTTGTCGTCAGGGAATTCTTGCAGTCAGCGAAGCTCGCGTCAGAGTAGGCTTCCATACCGCTCGTTTAATCTTTGTAAGTGAGTACCTAGTTCTTGGAGTACTCCAAGTATCTGAATACTCTGGTAATCATTTTCCACTCGTGATCAGTAGGATTGAGCTGGTGTCTGCTCAAAACATTAACGGCGTAGGCAAGGTCTGGTCTTGTTCCGTTTACTAGATATATCATTGAACCAATGATTTCTCTGTATCTTCGCTGATCTACTATTATCTTTTCATCTTGGAGTTCATTTTCTCGCATTTTACGTTCTTTATTCAAGACTTGATTCGTGACCATTGGCGTACTCTGGCATTTGGCTTGCGTGTAACCAAACTTTTTCTGGAGTTTCTCAATAAACTTGATTTCATCCAACGTGACGACTTGAGCCTTTTTATTTTGGTTAATCGTTAGCCCGAGAAATTCCTTGGGCTCACCTAGAAGCTTCATGTCGAACTTAGTTCCTAGTTTTCGTTAGATTCGTCCAGTTTTCCTTCTTCATTTCCGGTTAGTAGAATATCATCGACATACAACAGTAAGATTATGACAGTTTCTTGTTCAGCCAGCATAAATAAGCACGGATCCCTGGTGCTTACAGTGAAACCTAGTTTCTTAGTATACTCCGAAAAGTGCAGATTCCACTTTTTCGGGCTAGTTTTAAGTCCGTACAGGGACATCTTAAGTTTGCAAATTTGTTGCCTATCACGCTTGCTCCGAGTAGTGAAACTTTACATCCAGCTGCCAGAGGCAGGCACAGCACTACACCTCCGTAACACTCATAGGAAATTCATAGAATTTCCTGGATTTCGCGAGAACAACGCGAGAACTGTACACACCAGAACTTTCTATACTGTACCGAAACACGGCTAGAAAAACTATCAACAGATAGCACGAGAGCGCGAGTCAGTTTGTGACACCTCGGTCGGTGCCCCGAGACACACTGATTTGACAATAGCCAAATCCGAAAACTAATCAATCTGATTGGTCGAGAGCCTTAGCCGATAACTCTTCCTTTCCTTCGAGTCGTCCCTTTAAAACCAAATCGAGAGCGTTCTTTAACGAATCGGTACGTCATAACTGGAGATCTTCCACGGCCGCTTCCCCAGGGCATCGGGCGACAGCTGGGCACCGCATCCTTAACTCGGGCAGGAGGTGCCTCCCCTGCCCTTAACCGTAACCAAAACCGTAACACCGCCCGCTCTACAGCCCTTTGCCCATCTCCAGCGGGGTGCCGGTATCTCAACCGGGCTTCTGCCGCTCCGTGGAGACGTCTCCGTCGGGTACTCTCGTCTGCCGGGCAACTCGGTACGTCGAGACTATCTCCCCACGGCAGATTCGAGCACCTCGACCTACACCAAACCATAACGAAATCTTACGAGAGCATTGGCATATCTACGCTAACCAACCCGAGAGCATAGTTTCTAACCAGGGTGGCGACCCGAAGGAAGCCGGAAATCGAGAACGATAGCTGTATCGGTAACCGGAGTCGCCTTGGGACCGTGATTCAAAAAATCACGTCACAGGACATATCGCAGCGAATTGTCTGTCGAAGACGAAGGAAGTGTATGTTGTGTCGCGCCCAGAGAAGAGAAAATATCAGAAAGAAGTACAATTAGAGGATAAGATGATAGCTTTAGTTGACACAGGTAGTGATCTTACAGTAATGCGTTTGGTTGAGTATGAACAGATGGAGTCACCACCGTTAAAGAGCCGCCAGGTATGTTTTGAAGGCCTCGGCTCTGACGTTAATACAACGCTAAGTGAGTTTACCACCAATATGACCACAGGGGATGACGAATTTGCCGTTACTTTTCATGTTGTAAAAGATTCGATTACATACTTCTGAAAAGCGATGTCCCCGTTGTAAGTAACGAACAATATGAGTTTATAAGAACGCCATTCAGGTTGAGTATTTCGCCGATTGTTTTTCAAAAATTTATCATGACGGTTTTCAACGATATGATCAGTAAAAAGTACGTATAGTAATTTACATGGACGATCTGATTATTCTCGCGGAAAGTTTGGAAAGTGCGATGGAGCGTTTAAAGGAGGTATTAGAAGTTGCAAGGCAGCACGGACTGATAATTAACTAGGGAAAATGCTGATTTCTACAAACGGAAATCCAGTATTTGGGGCACATTGTATCAAAATAATCCGTTAGAATGTCTGAAATTAAGACCAAGGCAGTAGCCAATTTCCTCAAACCAAGGACGGTCAAGAAAGTATAGAGTTTTTAGGGTTGACTGGTTACTTCCGAAAATTTATTCAGGGGCATATAAAGATAGTCAGACCGTTGACAGTCCTACTAAAAAAGAACGTAAGATTTCATTTTGGGGATCAAGAAGGGGAAACATTTGAACCATTGAAGACAGCCCTTGCGAGTGGACCGGTGCTTAGACTATATCGCGTAGGTGTAACGACGGAATTGTGCACCCGGTGCATTATGCTAGCGGAAAATGCATGCCAGCCGAGGAAAAGTACACTAGCTATGAACTAGAGGTACTTGCGATTGTTAAAGCCTTGAGGAAGTTCCGGATTTACCTTTTAGGTATCTCTTTTACAATCGTGACCGATTGCTAGGCTTTTACAATGACTACGAGGAAAAAAGATCTGTGTGTGCGTGTGGTCAGATCGGCGCTGCCGTTGGAAGAGTTTGAGTAGGAAGTGTGTCATAGGCCGGGGAGAAATATGCAACATGTTGACGCATTAAGTAGAAACCCGTTGTCTAGTATAATGCTAATTACCGAGAACGACGACGGTCTGGTTGCGCGACTGACAAGAGCACAAAACGAAGATAAAGATTTGCAAAAAATATTAAGTGCCACAGAGCGCAAACAAGCCGACGGTTACGTAATAAGAAACAATTTGTTGTATACAGAAGTCGATAATGATGTTTTAATCTTAGTACCTAAATGTATGGACATTTTGCTGTGAATAAGACCGAATCGATTGTGCGGAAAGATTTTTGGTTTAAGAATATGTGACAAAAGGTGGAAGGAATGGTGAATAGTTGCATAAATTGCATCTTGGCCCAGAGAAAGCAAGGAAAGCGAGAAGTGTTCCTCAACGTTATTCCTAAAGGCAACGTCCCTCTCGATACATACGTGGATCATGTGCGCCCGATGACCGCGACGAAGAAAAAATTCCAACACGTGTTCGTAGTGGTGGACGCCTTCACGAAGTTTGTGTACCTCTACCCTACGAAATCTACAGACACAGCTGAGGTCATTGATTGCCTTCGTAAGCAATCTGCCATTTTCGGAAATCCGCGAAGAATTGTTTCCAATCGCGGAACTGCTTTTACGTCCAAGGCCTTTGAAGAGTATGGCGAAGATGAGAAGATAAATCATACCTTGATTACCAGGGGAGTGCCACGGGGGAACGGTCAGATGAAAAGGGTAAATAGAACCTTGATCTCTCCGCTCACTGATTGACCGCGCCGGTACCTGAAAATTGGTACAAGTACGTTGATGTGACGCAGAAGTATCTGAATGCCACATTGAACCGTGGTACAGGAAGGGCTGCATTTCATCTGCTTACTGGTGTCCATATGAGACTGAAAGAAGACCCTCGAATGAAGGAAATCATTAAACAGGAGTGAGTTACCAAGTTCGAAGAAGATCGCGATGAATTGCGTGAGCTAGCTAAACAAACGCTAGAGAAAGCCCAAGAGACAAATCGTCGAGGTTATGATAAAAACCGAAAGGCTGCGAGGCAATATAAACTTCACGATCTGGTTGCCATTAAAAGGACGCAATTTGGAACAGGTCTAAAGCTACGAGAAAAATTTTTGGGACCATATAAAATAACCCGAAGTATGCGTAATGACCGTTACATGGTCGAGAAGGTTGGCGAGCATGAAGGCCCGCAACAAACATTAACTGCAGCGGATCACTTAAAACCATGAAGAGTCAGCGCGTACGAGAATGACACGGGAAGTGACAACAGCGAAAACGAAGGGGATCTTTCTTTGGAATGCTTCAGTAAGAGTGCATGCGCGTAAAACGAGGGTTGAAACGTGCATGCTTGAGACCGTAAATTTAAGGATTAGGATTTATGCAAGAGTTGGTCGAACGAGTACTTGATTGTCGCGACGGGTCAGGTTGCCCAGCATCAGTAAAGTCCCAAGGAAAAGGAGAGAATGCAAGTGTGAATGGATCTAAAACAGATGTGAGTGATTTTGGATACTACTTTGTATTAGAAGATAGGCTAGAGTTAGTTCAACTGTCGACTAGTGCGGACGTGTCCGTAAACCGTAGTTAATTTTTGATATCCCTTTCTAATAAAACATCTTAACTCTCATTAAAATCGTTCTTCACCACTTCCATCACGACCCTTACTTTTCAACTCGTCCCAAGACCATTATTAACGTTTGCAGAGTAATATTATTGCTTCTGAACAAATTACAGTCTAGAGTGGTTCGAATAGGCATATCGTCTACAAAAATATGAGCTTTTCTCTTTGTTCAATTAATAAACAGCAATTTATACATCTTTTGCTGACGGAAGCTGAATTCCTCTAAGACATTTGCTTCCGCATGATGAAAATATAAAGAAAAGATTCATTTTTGAATTAAAGTTTGCGTCAGGAAAAATGTCTGAGATGGAATCAAGCTTCCGTCAACAAAAGATGTACATTCCTTTTAATTTAGTCGATGAGAGGAAAATACTCATAGCTCTGTTGACGATAGCTTTATCCCCAAAAAATAATTTTTTGGGGATAAATGGTCCCCCAAGTACTTAAAAATTAGCTTCTTTCAGCAAAAAAATGTCCAAAAAAAGAAGATCATATCTGCAAAGTTGTATACATTGTATGCAAATACAGAGCGTATCAGCTAGGATGCACGTTTGAGATTTGCGGTGAAACTGTGCACAATTTTGAAAATCTGATGTCGCAACCATCGAACTTTTTTTGATTGCGCATCGAATGGACATATTATTATTATTAGTTTAACTTCCGTTCGAAAATTAAAAAAATTATCTTTGCCATTTCAAATGATAGTGAAAAAAGTTAAATGCAAAAGTTGTAGAGCAAGAAAAAATAATA
>JARPRH010019470.1:0-10846 GCA_031763665.1 Calameuta haemorrhoidalis
TCTTCAATGATTTTTTTATCGCCAACCAACCGACTAGACATTCTAAATAGATCGATGTAATAACACATGTTCTAAGTACGTAAGATAAAAGAATATTTTGAAAACAGATGGCATGAATGAGAATGATGTATCTACCTGATCATCGGTTATCTTTTCGTTTATTTCCTTGAATTTCAAAATTTTTTTTCACCCCCAAGCAATTATCCAGAACATTTGATCAATGGGCATTCTTGGATCCAGTCTGAACTAGGTCAATAGTGTTGCTTGGTTGGGAACCTTGTTCCTTTTTCTTGTTACATTCTGCTACTCTCTTATACCGCCACTACGACAGAGGGGATGCTAGCTGACTGGACATGAAATCCTAACCTAACAAATGACAAGGTGTATAAAGGAAGAGATCTTTTGTCACCGTGAGAGTACAGGATCTCAACTCACCCATGATTTCTGATGCTATGGAGCAGCTTATCCACAGACAGGAAGTTAAGAGGTTACACCTAGTTGGCGGCCGAAAAAAAGGCGTGTTTTTGTGAATTTTTTGGGGGAAAATGATTGCAGGTTTAGAACTGTTTTTTTTTTTTTTTTTTTTCATAGTGAAGGGTATATCTTTGACTATGTTTCATAATTTTTTTATTGGAAAAAATTAACAAATATAGCAGATATAATATATTTCCCGGACCGCTGTTCAAAAAATGCCTTCCGCGGTGACCACTGTAACTTCCACACCTATGATGTAAAATAAAAAAAAAAAAATAAATTAAGTTTTTTAATCGTATTATCTAGTTTTTAAACGAAGGATTTGATAAAATATTCATTTTTCAAAAAATGATCGGCGATCGAAAGTGAAAGTCTAATTTTCGGTGAAAAATTCACTTCATTTTCCTTGATATAAAAAAAAGGATGCAAAATTGCAAGTAAATCAGTCCACTCGTTTTTCAGATATCGTGGTCACCGATTTTGAAAAAGCTGTTTCGAGAAAAACGCGTTTAAAGTTTGAAGTCGGGTATATGTATACATAGATAAAGTGTAATTTTTTACCTCTAAATAACTCGCTCAATTTTGAACAGATCCATTTGAAATTTTCAGAGAATATTTTTGAATGGTTATACTTTAAGAATTCGTGGAAAACGAAAAATCGATTTTTTCGAAAATTCTGACTAGATGTGACCCCTTAAAGCCTTCCGTTCCGTTGCGATACCGCGTAGTCCTGCGTGAGCCCCGCGTGTTATTCTTTTGATTTCGTCTAGTTAGCCTATTGCGTATCGTTAGTTCTGTATTGCGTGTTTCTAGAGTCTTCCCGTGTTTTAAACATTATATTTTCGACCTGCTGATTTTGTATCCAGACCGTTATTGCGTATTATATTTTGAATGTTATATTTCTTATTATCCTTTGGTTTGTTTTCTTTTCTATTTTCTTGTGTCTCGACATTTATCACCTTAATTATATTCTTTTGTTTCATACCCCTTGTCCTGTTCTTTTGCTACTCTTCCTCCCCATTAACTTCCTCATCATGACACTGATTGTGAGTCAAAATAAACGCAGCACGTTACCACATTTAGAGGTTGAATTTTTCCTGTCGTCCCTGTTGGTATTATTTTCAAATTGATAGTTTTATTCGATAATGTAACTTTCGCTATAACATTGGGACAATGACAACTCCATGAATCAATTAATAAAACACTTGTTGGTCCCACATTCGGAATATACATCTTCTCTAACCAAGTTTTGAAGTGGTCTAGAAGTAATGATTGTCAGTTAAGATACAGACTCATGAATATGTGTTCAATAAAAATGAATATCGTTATATTTATACCTGATGTAAATTTTCCCGATTTTGATGCATCGACATAAATATTTTAAAGGAGTTAAACGATTTAAAATGTTGCAAGATGAATTTACAAATCCTATCCACTTTTTTCTCTAGAAGTGCCATCTTTATAAAAGTATAAGTCCAGCGTTGCAGTTATCTTAACAATTTCACTTTCCTGAATTTCTATGGAACGGTTTCAATATTAATTTTTTTTTCTTTCCATTTCTTCAATACTCAGCAGCTCTTGATGTTTACTCGTAAGATAAATTTTCTTTGTCTTCTGTGCATTCATTTGTAGGCGATGCGAGATCGTTAGGTAAGGTATGTATAATATCATCTTCTACTATATGTGACTCGATATCTTTGTATGGTTCTTGAAAATCTTGAGAATCCTAAACTGCTTCGATGCTGCTGAACTCGTTCATTCTATTCAGTAAAATAGTTTCAATATGCTTTTGTAATTCAATTTTTTTTATGATTTATGAAAGCTTCTTTTATTTGTAGTGATTAAAATGTGGCAAGCAAAAGGATAAGAACATTTAAAGGATTTACCTGCATTTTTAATGCTTTTCAAGCACTCAAGTTTTTTCCTTTCAATAAATACTGAAGCTGAAGCACTCTCGTAACCGACTATTTTTATACAGCATTGTTCGCATTTTTGTGCGTACTCTTCTATGCAGTTTCATGTTGTTTGTCCGATAACATGTAAATGAATGAACACATTTATTCATTTACCGCAATTCTTTGATATGAAACTATTGTCACAATGAGTAATGAGATTATATCTGTCAGCGATGAGTAAGTGGATAAACTTACGTCTTATGCATTAGTGATATTTTATTTATATGTATTTTCATTTTTAATATACTTTGAAGTAAGCAAAATGACTAAAAAGTATTAATTTATTAAAAGAAATTCGCAAAAATTACATACTTCCATAAAACTATAATAGAATGCATTTAAGGGTAGTCACCCCCTGCCATAACGATTGAAAAATTGCATTTTGACAGTATCTGACATTGTAAATTTCACAATTGAATGTCCAAAATCGATTTGAGTGACCCCCGAAACCCTTAGGATACAGGAGATCTGAAGACCTCGCGAGCGTACGAGGAATCTCACCAGAAAGACGTCAGGAAACGAAGGGGGTGGTTCTGGTAAAAATACAACCGAACGGTGTTAAAAAGATTAAGCTTCTTAACACGTTCCGTGCCGCGTGGGGCGTTGACGCATGATAGAAAAGTAACAAAAAAAGTCGGACTCGGAACGTGATAATTAACACATAAAAAGAGCTTTGTAATTATTGGGAAGACAAATTGAAGCAAGATAGTGCCGCTTTAATGAGAAATTAGTTGCATCGACATAAAGGTGGTTCACTCTCTAAACGATGTTTTTTCGATAAACGCAAAACATGTACCTCCTACTTTATTTAGTACTTTCAAATGCAATTGGTTTCATCAAAATCGAATCGATAGTTTTTTTTTTGTTATAAAAATTTGGCATTTTTCAACTCCTATAAATTGTTATGCATTCACCCTCCCAGAACCGACCAAAATGCATTTTTCATTATTCATCATGAGGATTATTCTCCAATTGGTGTCATTTAAATATGTCGACTGGAAATATGCGAAACTACGAAAACTACCCTGGAAGAGTCCAACTTTAGGGGTCGATTTTACCACATAAAACCGTTTTACCGCAAATAAAAAAAAAACACGTTTCTAGACGAAGACTAGAATAACAGATTTCAAAACAAAAAATTTTTACCTACACATGGTAAAAGTCATGGAGTAAAATTGACTATGATGTGTTGGTAAAATTGGTCAGTTTTAGCATAAAATTTCCTGTGATTGTTGGGAAAAAATAAAAACTGCACTAATTGCACGGCAAGTAAAAAAAGAAGATATAATATGGAAAATCTCAATAATAAACTCTTAATAATCCGTTCAAAATCGTTTAAATCAAATAATTAATAGAACCGGTTATTAGACAGATTATTAAGTATTTATTAATTTCCATATTATATTTTATTTTTTTTTACTCACAGGGAAACTGTATCGACTAAAATTAATGTTTCGCGATATTATATTACATAAACTATCGTGAATATATCACTACACCTAAACCTATAATTATTACATAATACTACAAACATAATATGAGTTTTCTTTAACAGTTACAAGAAAAATTTGAATTGAAAATTTAAATTATTAGATACTTCTCCGTTGAATTAAGGAGGTCTTATCGAAAATACCTACTTGAATTTTCACGTCTGAAACTTTTATAGGTTATAAATTAAACAATTCTGAACTCAATTCCAAAATTTGAAGCTCGGTTACCGACGAAAATGTTAAGAAAAGTAATATTAGAAACGAAACTTTATATTAGGAATCAATGGTCACAGAGATTGAATTTCGACTTTGGATGAGAAACAAACATATTTAAAGTGAACTTTGAAGCAATAAATGGTATACTACAGATTTGTGAATTCTTTAGGATTCGATACACAGAGTAATTGCAAATTAAATGAAGCTAAATTGTCTAAATCGTAAATATATTTGTAGAAATGAGCTAATTTCACAAAAAAAAAAACACCTACAAACAAAGTTCTATACTTCAGTTGAATAATTTTGTAGAAAGTCCAGTTTGTTTTAATCGATTTATGGAATTGATTCGATAGTTTATCAGTTGACTAGTATGCATCGACAGGACCTCCTTAAAAACAATAGTTGTCTTGAATTTCATAACGATTTATACATTCAGGCATAATGTTGCAATTTAATACTGTATAGTTTTTGAAAGATCATAGTTGCATAATACGTTTATAAAATCCAATTTATAAATATATCAGAAGTGTTCTTTTGTGATACTTTGAACGGCCGGCGGTAATATAATTCTATGCCCATCTACGATGCGCAGCACATGATGTAGGGACTGAAGAGCGTGTTAAGTGGTGGAAGCCACATCTTTTGTGCGGCAGAATCGTTTGAGCCGAGTATACATCTTTCAAAGATTTTTCATAGAAAAGTGGCGGTTTATGTTCAGTATTATTATAGTGCTCAGTAGTTTTATCCGGACGAAAAGTGCCGGAAAAAACACGAACCACTCCTACAACTTCGAATCTAAGGTCACTGTGGCCTCAAAATGAAGTATGCAAATGGGCTACAGTCTATTTGGTAGAGATCTTTCGAAAAAGTATGCATTCATATTGAATTAAGTATATGACTATGTATTAAGAAATGTCTTTTCCTCTATCTCGAAGTATGATGCGATTTTACTTTATCTATATCAGTTTCACCTATCGCGGTAGACTTAACTTTTCTCGAAAATAATGAAGGTCCAAGGGCAAATCTGAAAAGATTATGAGTGCAACGAATACAGATTTCATATGCTTAGACTTTCTTTAATATAACTTGAAGAACAAAAGCTTGTGATATCCCCCATAAAAATACTTTTGTGTAAAAATTATCGCCAAGGACAAGATTGCTATGAATTCCCTACCTTAAAAATACCGATATTTATATTATGCATTATTGTTCTACTAACAAAAAATATTGAAATCATATTATAATACCATGTACATACATAAGTCACTACATGCCTACGTGTTATATGTTCTAGCACTAGCTTATCATTTTAATTGTATTTGCAAAATTTCCTATAACTCTGTGCTATCTTTTTGTGTTACTACTGCTTCTTATATACCGTATCTCCCCTCTCAATTAGGATGAAATATTTTGACTATTTCCATGTGCGCCATAAAAATAGAAAATAACCTAAAACTCAAAAGCTAGGTTATCCAAAACAATCGCATCTGCCGAACGACTTATACTTCTGTGTGGTAAGTAGTAAGATTGCTAATAAGTTTCATAGAAGTAATTAATGCATTATTTGCATATAAAAGATGTTTAATTATGGTAACCTACAACGATAACCTATCGATGCTTTTCGTTTTCCCTTTTAAGATAATTAAATTCCGTTTAGTTGTCCCGTAGCATGTAAAGAGTTCGTCTACGATGATTGCATGTAATTTCAGGTCTCAAAGTACAACGGATTCAACACCGGCGTATCCCACGAGTTAGTTTGATCATCCCCGAGTCACGAAGAAAGACTAAATCGCAAAAAGGTTTAACAGAGGAAAGGAAAGATATGTATCAACTTATTTCGTACACGGAATGTCCTCACCAAATTCCAGCCCTCTCCCATTTCAACTGCAAGTTACAACACTTTCTTGAAGTCCTGAATCCTCCAAAACTACGAATGAGTAAAAAATGGGTTTAAAAAATATGCAAAAACATGTATCTGCTTATTATAGTTTTGTAGAATCCAGGATTTCCAGGCAACTTCAGACCTCTATTTCTACTAGAGTAGACGTTTTTTTAGAGGAGAAAAGAGAAGTTTAATCCTAATATTGTAGTAATTATAAATTCGTAGAATAATTTAAATGTTGAGTTGATGTGAATTTAGTTCGGTTCAGCCTCCGCTTGCATCTAACGTTCCTTTCCTCAAGAACTTTCGGAACTTTCTATATACACATAGTATATTGACCGATTATTTGAATTTGCTTACTTTTTACATCAAATCGTGAAAAATGAATTTTCGAAAATTTTATTATCTTATGTTAATAATCATCTACGATATACCCTAATTGTTCAAAATATTTTAAATTATGCAAGTTCTTTATATCTCCTGATTAAAACATCTTGTAACCTAATGATTTTTGTAATCCATACCTGACGTACTTCACTAGAGATTAACGCCTTTAATGCTTTCTTTTTCTTTATATATATAACAATCTTCAATATGAAAGATATTAATTAATTTTATTACAATCACAGCATGTTTGTATAATATCCAGAACTAGAGACTGGTTTAAGATTTTTCTAATAACTAAATGTGTTTTTATGGAGATAACAATTTCTCCGGCTCCACATATATAGATTATTAAAAGGAGAAAGTATAGGTAGAAGAAAATTCCCTAAGACTTAAATTTAAGAGGCACAATGTTTTCAAAACTTACAAGGACGTTTAGTTAAATATAATCGACCGCACGCAGAACACTATTGTGATGGGCTTACAAAAGGTTAGGTTTGGTTAGGATAGGATAGAATTGTGAAGTCGATAAATTCTATGTTCGACAAATCAAGTACTGGCAAATTGTGCAGTAGACGAATTCGCTGTAAATTCTCAGGTTGATTAAATGTTAGTCCTTTCTTCATTATTTTCTTTACGCTTGTCAAGCGATTTCTGAAAAGTTTTTATAATCTTCAAAATAACCTTTATATATATAAATTTATATTAAATTCCACAGTTAAATTCGTGATTAGCGAACTTAAATACACCCGTATACCGAGTTTTACAAAAATCTAGTAATGTTTTGCCATTGTGACCCGATATTTTGAATTATAAAAATTTTAATTGAGATTAAAGATCAACGTTGTTAACAACTGTTAACTAGGTACCAAATTTCCAGAAAAATCGTAGGATTCGAAATCGAGGAGTCGTAAAATCAAAATCTAGTCAATTATAATGTAATCTTAAATGTTATCTTAAAAAAACCGTGTCATTATTTTTAAAAATTATCTTAGTTGACTTACTTCTGTTTTTTTCTCATTAACATACTTAAATTTATCATTTCTCATTCTCCGTCTTAATTCAATACTAATTGATTTGTAAATTAATCCCAAGTTTCATAATAAAACAAATTGTACAAGAAAATATAATTCGTTATTATTCTTTATTATATTAAAACAATAATTAATAAATATATTGTTACAATCGCTGAATCTGGAAGATCAAGCGATGTAAATGGAATTTGTAATAAAATGGATGATTCGTTGATTCAGTCTACTCGATCAGCAAGTCCACGTGTTAATATAAAGCCTATAAAGGTTTATAATTTGAAATTGTGATAATCTCTCAAATTATCCCTTCGAGGATCAGGAAATTTTATATTTTAAAGTGATTTCCCAGTAGATAAATCTTTTGGTAGTTTCGAAAAATCTATGGGGATCAATTTCCACGGTAGGAGGTATTGAGTAGAATTATCTTGTTCGTTAATCTGATATTTTGTCGCGTCTAAATCCTTCTAGTTCGCTGATTTTGTTTGTTTTTGAGTGTATGGTTTATTTAATTATCTGAATAATTTGCATAATTGAACTTTCCTATCACTTCGTTTAGGTATAAGTCTGTACCTGAATTTCCTTTGGTACACTACTGAATCTCAATCATATCGTTTGGGATGAATAATTAATCCGTCCAAGTTCTATTGTTATCTGAGATGTTGATTGAAGTTTTGATTCAATATTAATAATTTGGCAGGATAAGGTAGAAGCCCTATATTCAGCTTCAGTTGTATCTTTCTGAAATAGTAAGGATGGATCGAGACCCTATACAACGGCTTCAGTTCTATCCAGGAGGGTGTCGCGTAATTTGTGAATACCCTGATTTTGGTATCTTGGATAAGTTTCAGAGGTTCTTGGTGTATTTCATACGTAAGTTTTAAACTTCACTCACGACTCTAATCTGAACTATAATTTTATCTTCAATTGTACGACTTTAATACTGAGTTCAACACACTCCACGACTCTGATGTTGTTCTCTTAGTTTCCTAATCTATATCGTCCCGAATGTGTCTTCTGACTCCCTTTTTATAGACGTAAAACTACTTGTGATTGGTCAATATGAATCCCCTTCTTTAAAATTATTAACGTATCGATTGACAACTAGCCATTCTCCAATAATCAATATACCAAATCGTACACTATAATTTGAATATCCTTGAATGTTATCGGAGAAGGTTCAAACTTATCCTTTTATTTATATCTTCATTGATCAATATTAATACAATATGATGCAGCATTTAATATCGTTTATGTGTCGTATAATTATGTATTATTTATGGATTTGGTTATATAATATTAAATGATTATAAGAATAACATCTGACTACGTGACTAAAGAACTGTAAGGCGTGGGACGTAATAACATAATAATAAAATAGTAGTGCATTTGACTTACTCGTTGTGCGGTATGTCCTCTTCCTGCTGCCAACTGACCTCCGCTCCCAGTAAAAACAAAATTCCGAAACATAAAATTTTGTTGATAAACTGAGACATTTTCTTGAACACTTAGAATTATACAACTGTTTGTCAATAGTCACTGTTGTGCTGTGTGGTAAACATTTATTTTTACAGATTTATTTTGTATTACGTTTCAACAAGTTAACACTTCATAATTTAATGCATAAATGGAGTATATATTTATATAAGATTTTGTGAACTATATTAGAAGTTCAACGGTCTTAAATGTATTTCAATTAATGATTAAATTAGGCTGTTGAAAAACAAAGGTTAATTACTTGACGTTTATAATGCAACATGAAGTCTTCGTTGTAATTTAATTATCACTTCTGGATCAAAGGTCAAAATGAAATCGACGCATTTAGAAAAAATAAAAGGATTCGATCCTCGTTATATAATTACAAATCATTGATTTTTTAATTCACTAAGAACGGATCTTCCCATAGAAGAATTTATATACAAATTAACTTTTACTGAATTTAAAAAAGAGAAATTTTATTTTCGATTCTCAATATTGATTATTGTAAGTGGCCGTTATATACTCTGTTTAAAAGTGATATATAAATAGGAATATAAATTGAATTTAATTAGATATCATCAATTCACTGCATAATTAGTTTTGAATTTCAAGAATAATGTAAGATAGCTCCTTCGATACAATCGATAAAATTAAATGATTAACTCGTAAATACGAAAAGTGAAGAAGGTATGTGGCATTCCACTCGTGTAAACTTCGTTCTAGAAAATGTACTAATATACCACAGCTATATTACATATCCTAACCACAATAGCGTTTATTCGTTTTCTGCCAACTGTATCGAATTAATTCAGTCGATCACAGAAATCAGTGAATGCAATTGGTTAAAAATCAATGAATGCAATGATGATAAAATTACGGAATGCAGTCTAAAAAATTTCACAGGATACTTGAATAGATCATATATAAATTTTTAAACAAGACCTATATAAAAACTGTTTGAACGAAAACCGAAAAATTACTTTTGAGAAATAGATCGAATACTTTTAATGAATAGATCAGCAAATATCACGGAAGAAAACAATTAGAAAGGGCAGTAAGGGCGGAAAGTAACAAAAGAGGAGGATGCAGGTGCCGGCCGGTAGGAGAAAGGTCGCGCTGTCGAAAATTTTTTCGTGTGGTCAGCGTATACTTATGACTTGGTACTTAACACCGCAGACTCTACATCTGCAGCGCAACTTTTTACACGATTATCAATAAATTTCCCTATCGATAACTTCGGTCCTTTTCAAATCTTTCGCCAGTACAACAAATACTGACCCTAACTTCTCCACATGATTATCGTTAGTGTCGTTGCCCATTTATAATAGAGAAATGAGTTTGAAATATATTTAAATATCGTAGCAAAATCTGCGAATAGAACTGTTTGTGAAATATCTATGTTTGCCCTCACGTTATCGTGCGTACTGCACACTATCACTATAATCGAAGTTGCAATTTATACAATAGCCTCATTCTAATTTGTTAGGAATATTTTTTTTTTCAAATTAATTTCTTGATAAATTCCTATTCTATATAAGAAAAAACATTCAGGTTCATTTTAAATAGATATTTCTAAAAGAATAACAAAATTCTTATTACGATTCGCCAACGTTTGTAGAGCTTTCTGTGTTCTAGGCGTAACGATACGTAAAAAAATGTTAAACTTCATAAAAAGTGATATCTCTTCATTATATCATATTACAAATGGAAAATTAGGCTGCCTTATATCAGAATCTTATGAAGTTAGATTAAATCTTTTATTGAAAAGTATAATCTGAAAATATCAAGTATTTGTCGATAACCGTATAATTATACTGTTTAACACGAGCACCACAAGAAAAGCAGCTCTGCTCACGCACTACTTTTCTCACAGTATAATATCGTAGAATTCACTTACAACACGCCACATAAACGCTCCTCAATAAAATATTTCATTCG
>JARPRH010019486.1:0-10845 GCA_031763665.1 Calameuta haemorrhoidalis
GTCCTCGTTATTACTCGTGTTCGCCGCGATCTGAGAGAGAATAAATGTGAGGAGAGAGAGAGAGAGAGAGAGAGAGAGAGAGAGAGAGAGAGAGAGAGAGAGAGAGAGAAAATGACCGATAGCGTGTTTGGCCTAAAGATGTGCAGGCTTGCATAGCAGACGAATGGTTTCGGAACTTGCCGAATAGTTCCGATAATTTCCGAGTGGAGATTAAAAATGTATTGTTTACCAACGATACGTCAGGTGCGTGTTTGATGTTTCTTTCATTTCATGTAATCTTGAGTCTCTGACAAAAGAAATATCCAACACGCGCAGCTCAAAACGCTGTGATAAAGACGTCTTACTCTCGACCTAACTGACAATGAGACATCACTAAGCAAGACACAGGACATCTTTCAGCCATCTGAAAGTTGAAATCACGACATTCTTTTAGAACTTTTGGTAACTGAAGTGACTTCGTGGATTATCGACCGATCGGCCAATAAATAGAAATGCATTAAATTTACGAAATTTCGGTCCCTCTGGGGACCCTCTTCAGATATATTAATATCTATTAAAGAGATTCACAAAAATATAATCAACGTTTTCCACAGCTTTCAGAAGTATACTTGTCTTGGAAATTATAAAATACGCGTACACTGCGAATTTTACATTTTCAGACTGAATTCCCAATCATCCAGTTAGTCGCCTACAGTCAGCTTTTCTTATTTTTCTCCATTAAGTGGCGAGTATGCAGGCTTTATTTATAGTTAATTTGCCGACTCCGAAAAAAGAACAAATTTCACACACACAATGGCAAATGAAATAATGTAGAATCCTGTGCTATGTAAATTTCATTTTTTCAGGCAGCGTAATTATGAGGTCAGATTAAGACGGCCGTATGATTAGTATGATCCGTAGAAGCCTCCTATTAGCTTTGTCGACATCAGAAATAATTAGGGTCCGAACGCTATAGTCAGCCATATGAAATATGTAGGTAAAATATATAATTGACATATTTGGATACCCATATACGATTTTACGAGAATCGATTCAGAACTAGGCTACTATTGGGTTCTGGTAGCGCGATAATGCAATATCAAATTTACATAACGAATATGAATGTAACGTATTACATACTTGAGTAAGAGAAGAAATAACTAGCGTGTAACTTACATTTAATTTCAATCTTACTTAAAAATGTATCGTGGTGGCCTAGAACGGTGTAAAGACATTAGAAGAATGTTTCCAAGAGTAAAATAAAAAAACAATGTAGAAGGGCAGATGTTTCTCGAATAAGAGTGTCACAATGATTCATTAAATCTATTTTCTGCGTAAGACGGATGATACATATGTGTTATTGAAGCAATGTGCAGCCTCATGGTTCTGAGGTCAATTGATGATGGTATCTCATACTGACAAGCCAGTCTAACAATTGCACGACTACGTCGAACGAAGTTGTGCGAACGGAATTCTTAACCGAATGAAACTTCATCGGGAGATATATTAATGAATTATTTTTTCTTAAATGTCCCAGAAAACGCAACGTTACATACAACGTGGACGTTAGTTAAAATTTTTATCTGATTTACGTAACGTCAACATACCTAATCTGTGCGAGATACCTAATGAGATATTTTCAAGTAACACATTTTGTTACGACAATGGAATAAGGAAGCTACGTCGTAATGCACGACGTTCCTACAGAGCACGAGACATTTACATTTGCATTTACATTACGAGACATGGACGTCCATTATTTCTCCTAAATACGCTAGGACATCCTGTAAACGTTTGATTCGTTCGTTATTGCTCCTGGACATCATGGGTATGGAATAACATTTCATGGATATCCAATAATCCTTCAAATATTCCTAAAGTCATTGTATCCGTAGAAAATCCCAGCTGGTATCGGTATATAACATAAATATAACAATTACAACACATTATGGAACATGTAACATAACATGAAGCCTACGTGTAAGGCAAAAAGTCAAAAACTTTTAGATTGCTCAGACTCCCTTTGTGATATTACAAGCGACGTATAGCATATGTCATTTTGCCTATACATACATATGTTAAGTTGCCAGTTTCTAACAAGTTTTACGGTGCTGTTATATTATTTTGCTATCGATATGCGATATATGACGCAATGATATTTCGATCTCGTATGCAGGAGATAATGACGATTTTCTCAACGTTACTTTGAAATATAACTCGTATAATAATTTTAATAATACATTTACCCTTATGATATTATTAATGGGGGCAGGATGAATCAGATGGCACAAATCGCAATGAACTTTGCGCTTATTCGAAGACTTGTTAAGAATAAAGTTTTAATGAGTTGGTAATGCAGGTGACAATTCCCCTGCTAGGATTGCGTCCTTGAGCGAGCGCGAACAATATATTTTGAACTGTTCATTTGCCGTACTCAATATTATTTATAACGGCAAAAACGTATAAATTATTATACGAGCGTGCATAAATTTTCATAACAAAATTCGATACTTGCACGACGCAACATACAATTGATTAGGATTTTGAAGTAGAGATATAACGATATTGTGCGAACACCTAAAAACCTTTAATTATTATCTTAACAGAATCTTTATTACCTGTTCAACTTTGAAAAAAAAGTGATTTTCGGACGACAGCATCAACACGTGATTTAAATCGAACGTGACGCATGGACAATGATAACAAGAGTGACGACGAGTAACAGAAATCATAATAATATAATAATAAGACGAAAAAGAATATTGATCTATTTTATTACTGGAATAATTTTTTTTAATGCTTATGGTGTTTGAGTTCTATTAAGAAACTATATACTATTTGTTTATTACTAATAAAAAAATGAATACGAATAAAAGTGAATAAGAATAAAATTCTGAAGTATTTATTTAGTATATCATGGGATACACTGCATACACTCTAAACGTGACGCTTTTACGTGACGTTTACAATAGTATTCTGTTCTATTCCACTAAGCACAGTTCATAACAGTTCTATTGCTTAGAAATAATAGGTTACACAATAGTTGGTACATGTGCACAGGTGACACAGTTTGCTGCTTCAGTGTAATAATACATTGGTCATTTAAAGAAATATGTGTGTTTAATATAATTATAATAATAAAAATACATTATATTGCTGTGCCGAAAGTGTTGTAAAGGCATTTAAATGTAATACATATATAACACCATTTTTCTTAGAAGGACACAAAGATATATCTGAATTTGTGACGAAAATGTATTCAATTCAAAGTGCAACTGAACTGAAAAGACTATATTATATGTATAATCAATCCATAATTATATAAAGCGAAGGAACGATTGGGAAATATAATGAAATTTACTTGCAAAATGTACTAATAATTTCATCTTGCAGTTGATATGTAGTTGACGCACTCTTTTTCCCCGGTATTTTACTATTTTTTGCACATTGTCCTATAAAATTTGTAATAATCACATGTCCTCCTTCAATATCTTTTGTTCGCAGCTTATTATGGTCCTTCGTCATCTTTGAAATATTTTAAGTCAGATGATGTTTGTATAAATGAATTATTCAATTCGGAATAAAATTCCGTAGCAGAAGGTGAGGACAAATAGCTTAAAGAAAATCGAGGTAGAGCAAAAAAGGTTTTTTAACACACAATCACTTATTTCAATACAAATGTATAAACTTCCTAATTACCTCCGCCGAGTAGAACGTAGCTCATTTAGGGGCTTAATTTTGAGGCCAAACGGAGCTTAGATTTCATGTTTCAGGAGCACTTTGCATAATTTTCAGTGCTTTTTGTTCAGACGAAAAACTATTGACAACGAGCCTCATAATACGACCGAAAACTGAGCGATCGATCATTTATGAATATTATATTTTAAAGATTCACACACGTCACAATATTAAAAAATTTGTGTGTCGGACCCGCTCGCTTCATTGGCTCGTTAAATAAGGTACAATAAACAGCAGCCCAGATATAGAAAACTACTCAGAGGAGCAGCTCTACTCCCTGGATCTTAACCCCTTGTCCTGCCCGCTAATCCCGATTGCTCGGGTCACAATAAACAAGAAGGTCATCCACACGTCGAGCCATTTAGCTATTTAGCCGTGTGCTCGAACTTGCGCAAAATATTTGCGTCTTATGACACGTATATTTCGGCGAAAGGAATTGCGAAATAATAAACACGTTTGGGTACAACTAATACTTTTAAGATGTCTGGGAAGTAAATATGATCGATTCGTGAACAAAAATGATTTATTATTTAAAAGTGGATAATGTATCAGTAACAATTTGTAAATTAACACTTAGTTTAAATTAATAATGTTTTGAGAAAACTCTTAGAACATTAACAATCTTCAACTGTGTCATATTTTTCGAAACAATGAGGTTCACATGTAACGCAACTCGACATTTTTTATACTTCCACGTATAGGTATAAGGGTTGCTTAATTCTTCTAGGGAATTATAACCTAAACGTGCGAACGTAATAAAGAATTACAGGTAACTGAAGTGAGAAAATATCGAGAACAACTGGACCACGAGTCTGACTCGTGTTGTTTAGATACGTTTGTCCCAAATGAAGTACCACGAGTCAGACTCTTGCGTATTGTTTTTAGCCCAATTTTCTTACCGCGAGTCTCAGTCGTTGCTGTAGGACAAGGGTTTAAGGCCCTCGCCTAAAATACCGCGAACTACGTTGAAGCACACACATACGATCACATATACGCATGCTGTAAAAAACTGAAAATTTAAATACCTCCCTTGGTAAGTCAGATGCGAAAGTATGTTGAACATCATGGAATTGGTTTTCATAAGTGATCAAAAATTATAAAAGAGTTTTCTCAATTCATTCATATCGGGCGTCGAAAATTATTTCCAATATTTACAACCTTCAAAGGTATTTAAGAGTTCGATTTGTACTGTTTTATTAAACGATGCCATAAATATATTTTCTATTCTTTAATTCGATACACAAGTACACTCATCGTTATTAACACTAGATTTACGGAACCCGTAATTTTGAAGCATTTCAAATTTCATGTTAAACCCTTAAATTCCACACTGGGATGATTTGCAAACTCGCACCGGGTGTGCAATTCGAAAATTAAAGTTACAGTAATTATAAGTATTACTTTTTAGCAATTTCTGACGATGCTGATAATCAACGTCCGCAAATCTAGCGTTAATGATGTGCAGCTTGTGAAGGTAAGAGAAGAGAGTGGGCAGGATTGTTTGCGCGCGCAACAGACAGGGTACTATACATATAGTACTATATACCATACGGTCTGATTGTGAGCTGAACGCCAAAGCGTCAATCATTTCGTCCTTCTCGCACAGCACTAGTACGAACGAGTGGGCAATATGACGCTAGTGTTGCTCTCGCAAGGTTTGAGGTCTCGCTCGCACCGTATTGCTCTTTCCGTTCCACGCACGGGCCGATGTACGTGAACAGTCACCGCTCACTCTCCTCTCTTATCTCACCGCACGACGTCCACAAGCAGGAAGCCATTAATGACGCTGAGTTACAAGACTTGCTTCGTCGCGTTGGCTGTACTGTTACGTGAAAAGTAAATGGATTCAGAACGTTCAATTCCTACAATGAATGTATCGATAAATTTTTCTCATATACCTAGTACGTTCTTCCTTTCCTCATAGCTGTATCCCCAATGGGGGACATGTACCAGATACATAGTAGTTCATGAGGTATTTGATTACAATGACAGGACATACGACCTTCCTATTGGCTGTGGGCAATATCTGCGCAATGCTACACCTTCTCTTCCACCATGGTATCACTAGTTCGCAGTCCAGTGTACGTACAATCCAGTCCACATACAATACATATCATTCTAAGGGTATATTTTGAAATTCACTGCCAGTACTGCGTGTATCATTAAGGTTGTCTCGTTACCTACACTTTCCGCGATTTTTAAAAAGTGCAAATTTTTATTGAATGATATTTTAAAGTAATTAATGACAACTTGCCCTTCTTGAAAAGGCTAGAAAGTGTAGGTAACAAGAAGAAAAAACATATTGTGGCCCTTTTTAAGGAGGGCAACCACGTTAGATGCTTCAAAAAACCAATTTTTTTTTTATTTCATAAATCTTTAAAAATCTTAAGAATACACCTGGAAAATTTCAAAACGATATTCGGATTCCTTCTAACGGTATGTATATAAATGATAAAGACTCTCCTCTCGACTCTCAAGTGTGCTCAGCTATTCCCGAGCGCACAGTGAAACTTTAAACGTGTTTTTCTTTAAATGACATTTTTCAATTTGCGGGAATTCAAAAACTAATTGATGAATCATCTTCAGATTTGGAACACGTTTACACAATATAATTTATTAAAATATGAATCTAAAGTTGGAAAGATTAGATTGTTTAAAACATATTTATTATTGCAAAATGCTGGGGAAAAAATGCTAAAAATCGAACATTTTTTTTCAAACAGGTACCAATATTCAATTCTTAATTTTTTTTTCAAAATTTAGATTCATATCCTTAAAAAACATCTTAAGAATGTATAAAAATTTGTTGGATTATTTTACATGCAAATTGCGAGCTGCCCAGTTCCCGCAAATCGACAACGACGCTGAGGACACGACACCTTAATTAATGGACGAATTAAATTGAAAAAATTACCAAAGATGTATAAAAATATGAATAAATTATTGTCAGAGTTGCGGAAATTTTCGATTTTTTTTTCATAATAAAAAATATAAAAAACCATCTAGTTTTAGGTCTCTTAAACTGGTTGCCCGCCTTAAGTGAATGCAACGGATTAAGACACAACCATGCTGACAGTGTTTGTAGTGAATTTGTGAATGTGCCTTAAATTATGGTATCATTATACCATTGGCTCCTCATAGAATTTTCTCTTACAGATTCTCTTGTTAGTTTCATCTCTCACCATTGACGGGCTCCAAGAGAAAGCCTTTGAGCAGCCAATAGTACCCAGATAGCAACGTTGGTGCAACTATGATAGCAATCGCGCAGCAAGGCACTACACCAATTGTCGGCAAAATCATAAGAATATGCGTCCTCATTGATTGCCTTATTTTCAGAAATACATGATTCAAAGATCGAACAGCGAACTAATAGCAAATCACTTGCACGGCTTGCAATGTCTCTCTGTAGGATCGCAATTATAAGTGAAACACTGAAAATTATATGGAGGATAAAATTTACCATTTTAAGAAAATTAAAAAAAAATGGTTGTGGGTCTATCATTTGTGCTTGGTATGTATGTACATAACTCTACTCGTGGTGACGTGGCAGGGCTCGAACTTGCGATAGTCAGAATGGTCTAATCGATGAACGTGACACTCTACCCACTGACATCCTATGGCATTTTGTTTGGATTCATACTCCTTACAGTTGTAGGTCATTACCAAACTAGTAATATGTTAAAATAATGGGATGCGCTTTTTAGCCATTCTTGAGAAAAAAAAGCTTTAAAGCAATCCATGTACAGTATATGGATCCTGATGTTAACGGCTTTCGGGTAACCAGATGGCTTAAGTGGTAATATACTCGACTGGTACGTGGAAGGCGCGGAGTTCGATTCTCGCTGCCTAATAATATACTTTTTCCGAATTTTGTTTACATTGAAATTGTTCTTTATTGCAATTGACTAGTAAATTTATTCAAATCAGACAAAAATCTTAATTAAAAACATATTTTTACAAATTTTTTATAGGATCGTCTCACTCAAAACATCTCTCGCTTCCACAAATACATCAGCCACCGATAAGGAAGTTGCACTGATAGAAGCTATGAGTGCATGCGAGACACTCTTGTAGGCAGGGTGCGAGCGCGTGAGCGAGACATTCTTATACGCGCTACAGGGAATTGTTGGAGCAACCCTAAAAAAAGAGTGAGAAGGTTTATAGGGAGCCGTCCCTAGGAGCGAGGACTTAGCGCGACTTCTCCGACTCGTAACATAAATGGCGTCCCGAGCCAGGAAAAGACTACCCCCACTACGCTCCGACCTGGCTTGCTTCTACGCTGCTGGCCACCCTCACTCTCGCTTTGCCACTTGTCCCCTAACTTCTCTCTGGAACGTCATAAATGCTGCATAGGGTGCTATTCCATGTATAGAAGACAGAACAGGAACGACGGTATCGGAAAAATAGTTTGGTGGGGGTTGACCAATCACCTTCTTTCCGAAAATTTTAAACAATGCCTGGGTTACTCGTGTAGAAGAAAAAACGGAAATTCGTAAAGTGTAAAAATCAATTTTTGTTCATTAAAATCAATAATAAGGACACATATTGTTAGAAAAATCATTAAATATTAATTATCTATAATATTGCAAAGATTGAAATGCGAAAATTTGGAATTCGTAAAATTTATCAAAATTTTGAGTTTAGAATTTCTGCCCATTTTCTGAAAAATATGGTACATGGGGAACCCAGGCATCGTTTGAAATTTTCGGAACGAAGATAATTGGTCAACCCCCACCAAACTATTTTTCCGATTCCGACGTTTGTGTTCTGTCTTCTATATATGGGATAGCATCCTCGGTGTATATACATGCATACCATTCAGCCGGCCATTACGAGCGGGAATTCGAAATTGTCTGCTGTTTTTACCGATCATGAATCGAATTTGTTTTATGTCAAGCTAAATACGTACATACAGTGATTGATGAAAATAATAGAACTAGCATATGGGGATCGCATCAAAGTTAAAGACGAGGCGTATATTTTCTCCTTAAGAAATTTAGAGGGAGGTGTTTAGTGAACATAACAAAAAAAAATAGTAATACATTTTTCTTGAAAACGACTATTGATATTTGATTACTTTTATTAAGGAACAACGTTGTACTTTTGTAAAATTGTATTATGGAAATTAATTACTCACATTTATTTAAAAAAATTTGAATAACGATTTACACTGCACTGGATGCCTACGACGTATTTTGTGTAGACTCTGGTATACATATAATACATGTTGAAAAATAGTAGGAGTAATGGTACTGCGCAGTGGGGTCAAAAACACCTCTCAAGTACTGCGATACCTTGTCTTCTTTCACCATGAGCGATACTACACACTACGCCAGCACGTTTTGGAATTCCGCTAACTTAGCATGTGCTATCGTTTACTGGGAGTCATTTGGGCAGTGACGTCATTGGATCCACTCTGTTCCGATTGGCTGACTTTACGTATGCTATGTCGTCACGTCGGAACATCAGTTCCATTTTGAAGAGCCATCTCCTTACGAAACGAAACGTAAATAAGTCCCCTCAAAGTGTAAAACTGATGACGTCTTGAGTGTGATGTAATTGGTCCATGCGCGATCTTGACCAAAATACGATCACTACCGGCTATACCTCGTCTATTTGTATCATGGCCTGCAAGTACTACGTGTGTCGCCGTGTCCTACATAAACATGTGCATACAATTGAATGAGACACATGTTCGCAGTACTGTCAGTGTATCTCCGAACCGATGCTCGGAACGTATTGTAAACAAGGATACAATGAGGGATGCTTAAACAAAAGTTTTATTCCGATTACTACTGATCTAATGGAATTGACAAATAACAGATATATTTTTACTTGTAAGGAAAATTTATCATTGATTCCTTTAGATTAGTAATAATTAAACGAGAATAAGACCGCCGTATAAGTATAATCAGTGAGTTTTGGAACGTAAGAAAAAAAGAAGAAGCCTCTAATTTTATTTAATTCCACTCGATTCCTTAGTGATCGCTTAGGGGATATAAAGCCAACGAGAATAAGAAGTTTCATTGCATTTAACTCGACTTAACCTAATTTAGCTACAATATTACAATAACATTTTTGGTAGACTTTACCTTTATAATATGCGATTATTATAGCCATGTGTTACATTTAGATGTTAGACATTTGTGTCACATGGTCTATCAACAGTTAACTTTACCCATCATCAGCCATTTAATAATCAAACTGACTATAGTATTATGCATGTCAAATGATAAACTATCCAGAGAACATCAATTAATTATTAAACCATCCCTTTATAATACATGTTGAAATATTTTTGTCAATATAAAGTAACCTTAACTGAACATGAAAAATCAGATGTTTTATTGAAAATATATATATATTTTTTTTATATTAGTGATATTTATACTATAGTTATGTAAGCATATATAATTTATATATGCATAGCCGCTGTCAATTAGAACCATTAATTGTATGTAATATGTTAGATAAATTACTTAAATAAAATATAATTTTATAGGTGTCGTGTAGTAGTGTTTTTGAATTCTAATTATATATAAAGGGATGGCGCAATGATATAATATTAAAAATATGCATATAATTAACATTAACTAACCAGAATATATATTTAAGTAACTTAACATATTGCACAGGAGTTACTCAATGTGATGCTAACCTTACATTGTATAGTTTCATCTATTAGAGCAATAATTATGGAATGTTATTTATATTATGAACTAATTAATAATTTACTATAATATATATAATTGCAAAAAACTTATAAATTTTGAAGTGTACAGAAAAATATATTGAATGCAAATATCTATATCTATGTTATAACTGTTTTGAATCTTATTGTATCAAAACTCAAAAAGGAAAAGTATGTATAAAGTAAGATGTATAATGTATTATATATAATTACATATACATTGTAAGTAGTCTTGTGTTAGGTAAATTCTTGGATTTCTTGATTGAAAACAGACTACTACTAACAGTTTATGAAGCCTCCTAACTTCTGATAAATTTTTATATATTTACATTTTGTATCGTAATGAAGATACTGTAGTTCACTGTTTGCTCAATGACACAGCAGTAGAAGTCTAAACAAGAGGAGAGATAAGTGAATAGCTCTCTAATAGCATAAAG
>JARPRH010019503.1:0-10842 GCA_031763665.1 Calameuta haemorrhoidalis
TTACCCCTACAAGGAGGGGTGAGGGCAGGGGGGGGGGGTAAAAGTCAATGAATTCAAATGATCCTTCCGGCAACTTCGATCCACGTGCAAAAGTTTCACTTAAAAATAAGCAGATGCTAATATCCAGGGACGAAGCAAGATTCGACATTGGGGGGAGGGGAAGGGGGGGGGGGGCGGCACTGTTTGCGAATATCCAACATCTAAATATCTACAACCTAGTCCAGCCCCAAGTATGTGAAGATGAGTTCAGTCACTGTCGTCGATAAGTTTGACACGTGACCGACGTCTTGTAGTAAAATCGAAAGGGGCTAAAAAAAAAAGTGGCTGCCAAAGTAAAACGAGATTGCGTGAACCGCAGGAAGATTCGACTGCCGAGTGAAAAATCGAGAGGAATTTTTGTCAAAAAAAAAAAAAATTTTGGCATACTAAAATTTTTTTGTCTAATTACTAATTATCCTCTTTCGTCCCCATCGACGCTGGCTAAGTTTTTTCATACGACAATAATACCGCCGACTGTCATACGGATACACGTGGACAACCCGATTCTTGGATACTTAGTAAAATATTTGATCAGCCTCCACAGCTTATTTGTCGAATGCCATTTCGTGACAGATACGCCAACCTGACAGACCGTCCCTACTTGACGTTCGCTGTGTCACTAGTGGCTCAAGTATATCGAGCACAGACATTGTAGTCCTTTGCTTTTATCCTCTCTGGCAGCCATTCTCGGGCCCAAAAAAAAAAAAAAAATGTTTTCCTTACCGGCGACACCCTTCAAGTGGGTTTACCCTGTCGAGGCATATCCTACTGTGCAAACTCGTCCGTGTACTTTTTGACAGTTCTCAATTTTCAGCCGCGCACGAGGTTCGAGTAGACGCGTGAGTATGGGACATATGTGCGTTACGTATCGACGAGTCACGTGTGCGAGCAATAAAGATTTTTGAATTTACGTTTATTAGAAATTTTTTTTCTTCTCGGCCCAGGTCATTCGCTCACCCGAAGCACCGATTGGGTTTGATGAGGAGAAAAGACTTAAAAAAAATGTTCAAAGACAATACTTCGTCCAGATAACGCGATCGGATAAATGATAAGAGTCGCAGTCACTTCGAGCGTGTGATATCTATCAGCAGCGTCGACCGGATGTTCGCTAGAGCGAACAGTCTCCGGGTCCCCCGTCGCATAGGAACCTGGTGCTCGTACGCGGAGGCAGATCGATGAGAAAACGGCAAAGGTCAGGCAAAATGGATAACAGCGCAAGGGAAAGCTTTCGGGATATTTCGTTTACGCGATTGTCATTGTCCACGACGCGACTAACGGGGTAGTCTGGACTTTTGGTTCGTTTTGAATGGATCACCGGGTAGAAATTTCGGTACGATATGGGTTTACGTGGCTGATTAGAATTTCGATCTAGAGACTGTTTGTGCGTAGGAGTTGGGTGGGGAAAAGAAAATTTTTATGGGTAAAAGTGAAAATTTATATAATTCCATCGGACTGACGTGAAGGGATGTTTTAATTTGTAAAAAAAAAAAACGGTAACGCTAAAAGTGTCAAAAACGAGGATGAAAATTAGGCTTTGTAGATGAATTTCCAAAATTGGCCTAAATATTTAATTTTAAAAAATAGTACATACTATCTCAACCCCAGATAAGATTCCGGGAAGAACCAAGGCGTATGTCCCGGGAATGTCCTGAGAATGTACCGGGAATGTCCTGGGGATACGTTCATCCAGGATGGATAATACGTAGTGCGCTAGCCAGCGGATAGAGACGATGAATAAATGTATCCCATAACCACGTATATAGGATGTATCCTTTTCGACGAGACTCGAGTATTCAAAATACCCGCGCGGAGGTATATGCTTGACTTGTAATATATTCGTAAAAATCTGAAATTCGATATTTCTCCCCAAGGAGAAGATTCCTTTTCTTTATTTTGGCAGTCCGGGAGCGCGGCACCGAAAGAAATGACATCAATTTCCCGAGCATAACCTCGAAAACTCATACAGCAGGTAGTACGGCGCATGAATTCCAATGAAAAAGTCACGAGTAGACAGATAGGAAATAAAGAGACACCCCTAACCTAAAAAGGTAGCTTCCCGACACCTTCCCGCCGAGAAGTTTGTAAAATTAATTTTTTTTTTCCAATTTTTTTTATTTTTTTTTTTTCTTCTTATTAAACTTACTTATTTCCCTTAACCTACGATAAAGGCACAGCGAGAGTTTTACACGAAGAGCAAAGTTAAGAAGACATTTTAATAACGTTAAATTAAGCCCAGCAGCCCGGGCTTCCTTGTAACCGGTAGGATTCGCCCCAGGAGTCCGGAGGAGCTTTACTCGAGTAAAGTAGGGAGAAGGGACTTTGCCGTGTGGCACAAAGGTAAAAGAGAATTTCAAATTAATTGGACATCCGGTATAGGTAGACACGGCGGAGACAGAGCGAAAGAGAGAAATAAAATGGTAAAGCACTGACAATTTTACCTGTCCGATATGAAACAGCTGCTTTCTCCCTCTAAGACGTTAATAAATTTTACCTTCGGCCCGCATACCGGCTGCACGTGTCCTTGAGTCTCTTGGCAAGGCGGTTGCCTATCGCCGAGTAAACATAAAAGTGTACACAGCACTGACTGTAGGAGGCTTGCGCATGCGCGTAGCGCGTGGACGCTACATCGAAACGTAACGGTCTGATCGCTCTGCTTAAGCTTCGAAATCCCTAGGACGATCATAGCCAGGAGCTTGGGCCCAGTGGACTAGCCTCGGATTTATGGCGGCCATTAAAATTTCTACGTGTCTCTATTTAGCCTGAACAGCATTTGTATATTCCTATGCCTTGTTCGAATAGAGTTATTGGCGGATTTGTGTACATATCTGCCTGGGACGCGTTGCTGTCCACGAAGAGGAAATCTTGAGAGACGGGATTTCGCCCTCTATTTGTGAATTTGGTTTACCCAACGAATCGCCAGGATTTTCCGAGCAGCATGAATCCCATGGATTATACGATTTGCCCTGGGAAATTGTGCCGTGGAGAACAAAGGACGATCGTCACCCTGATTCATATAGAATTTGAGTATTTTTCTTAAGTAATCATTTGGCAGGTAACTTTTCATTTTTTTTTTCAAAACTTTTTTTGCAAAATTTCATTATCTTTAGCAGCGTGGAAGATTTCGAGTTACCGATATAACGTTCTTCCACGTCCAGATTAAGTTTGAGGTTAGGATTGGCAGAGGTCACGTGATATTTTGACTCCGAGATAAAATCCGAGAATTACGTAATTCAAAGCGAGTGCTCGGGCGCGTAATGGAACCTAATGGACGCTCGAGGGGATGAATTTTATTCAAATGAAAACTTCCTGTCTCAAGTCGGCCATGATTAAAAGCTTGCTTCGAATTTCAGCCGGTACCGAAGATATTCAAAAATCCCGCGCTCTTTACGACGCGCGAAATGTAACTGCCGTTTTGTCGAGACGGTTAAGATTAAGGCTGCTGCTGTGCGAACTACGAGGCTGTAAACGGCGGAATGAGAAACGGAACGTAGCTTGGGGTACATGACGGTCACGTGGTTCGTGCGCCGTATTTACTGTTTTACCCGAACGTGAAATTTCTCGTCCCGCGGGACTTCGCGGCGCGAAGTGAAGGAAAACATTTGAAACGTTTCGGTTTACAGTTTCACGACCATTAGCCTCCTTCAAAGAGTTTTCCACGAGCAGCGCCAGGTCGAGCTTTGCGTTCACTCATTTATCCCTGTGAACTAGCCTTTAGCTTCGGGCACCATTTAACTAGCAGTCGACCTTCTATAACATTCTTTGTTCGCGTTCTCGAAGCTTCGTCATGGAAAATTTTTTTTCTGTGTCATCCTCAAACCTCTACTTAAATCCTCAAAGTTTTGTGGTTTTAAATCGTCATTATTTTTATGGATATTCATAAGTCTAGTTTTTCATGAATTATATAGCAGCATACAAATATACGTAAACGAGTGTAGCGATAAGCACGATTACAGAGATGAACAGTATTATCGACGGAGGCAATATGGACAAAAAATTCTACTTTCGAAAATTTTGTCTACGTCATCCTCAAAGCTCTATGAAAACCCTCAAAGTTTTGTGGTTTTAAATCGTCATTATTTTTATGGGTCTCCATAAGTTTAGCTTTTTATGAATTATATGCTAGCATACATATATAGGTAAACGAGTGCAGCGATAAGCACGATTACAGGGAACAGTATTATCGACGGAGGCAATGGAAAAAAAATTCTACCTTCGAACTCGCCCAAAATCGTAGCGTTGTGCATCTCCCTACTCGTTTCTGATGATTAAGTCGTATACGAATTTCAATGTGGACGACGCCCATACGACACATACGGAACATTGTAAACCATCCGTGAAGACTGCAGGACTCAAGTGAGCTCCTTAAATTCCATAAGGTAAATAGAGTTAAGATAAATACTTGAATACAGAACTATAATATCGAAACTAGGCATCGCGAAAGAGCCTAACTCCTTAGTACCATCGTTCCGTCTGCTAATGCCGCCATTGTTAAACTTCACAATGCGAGTTTAGTCGTTTCAAAATTTTCGACCAACTTTCGCCATGATTCGATTGCCATAACGAAAGACTGGAGTCGAAAGTATTTTGAACGAGACGTCATTTATGAACGAAATTCGAAATATGGAGTAGGTAAAAAAAATTTTTTTAACAAAATAAAATCCGTTAAAAAGAAATATTCGTCAAAAATGTTTACTAGCAATTTTGAATTTTCTTTTCTGATATATCTAAAAATAGACTAAAGCAAATCCCTGTAAGCATCCCAGTCGTTCGCGACAAATCCTGTCTCGTATGTATAGTCAGTGGGTTTAAGGCCGTTCGCAACTAAACGATGCAGTTAACCGTCACGAGCGTCTAGGCCGTAACTTAATAGAGGCCGATGAATACTGCCTTTACAATTAAAACGATCGGCCATTGTTTCCGGTAGAATCACTTCCGATTAATTTCGTCCTTCCACCATATCCACGTACAGGGTAAACGTGACTGCTGAACGACGCCAGGCGTCGTCGACTACCGTGACGCCTGTCGCTGATAGCTTTGCCGATTCATACCGACTACGTTAAACGTTTAATACTGTATAATATAATATATACTGATTTACCACTCTGTCTCTCCTCTCTCTCTCTCTCTCACTGTAAATCAAGTCATAACGATAGAAGCCTATTTGAAATTCTTTTACAGACACAGTAAGCACCACACTGTATAACTATGTATACCACACTATAGTCTAATGGACTATACCCATAACAGAAATCCTCTCTAAGAAGTTATTCGTGTTTTTTATGTTTCAATAGCAAAACTTTACAGTCATAATTCTTAAAACCGTTAATTTACATCTTTTTATCCTAACCCTAAAGCGGAACGAAATTTTTCTTTGTAATTAATAATTTACCACAGTACTCCAGGTACTCTCGTTAATTTCGTTAATTAATCAGCTACAGTATCGTACGGTTCTTTTGGATACCCAAGAGTCATTCTATCATTTAACAAAAATTCGTTAATAACTTTTCCTATTGTTTATGGACTCCTGACACGCGGTATCGCGCAGCCCTTTGTAATCTACGACAAAAGGCTCAAGTTCCTTGAACGTATCATGATACGAAGACTGTGTTGTGCTATAAGGTTCACGAGGTACAGACGATTTAAAAAGTATTGATTTCATTATACGTAGTTAACAATGCCAACGTACGACTCTCGTATGACCACTTAGGTCTGTGTTATCATAATGACTTGGAACAATATTGACAATAGTAAGAGTAGGTGTCTACTGTGTGTTTACCTTATGTTGTCTTCGTCGACGAAAAGAACGACGCCTCTGGCATTGTGCTTCGTACCGAGTCGCTCGATGATCCTGTCGAAATCTTCTGGTCTTGCGTTGCGCAAGATTTTTTCGCTGACCGCCACGCATATGTTGTACTCGACGGAGAGAGAAATGAAACTTGCGATACCCTGAAACAGAGATAAAGTAATGCGTGTAAGGATTCTGCTGTTAAATTGTATTTAAGTTGAATATTAATTGCGTGCCGTCACCTCTTTTCGCGCATCCTCGGCCAGTCGTAAGAACAAGTGCGAGTTTACCGTGTGACTGGCACATCTCCTCATTGAAGGAGGCAGCCATAAGGAAAGGAAGGAAGTTTACCGTGTGGAATATTCCTTTGAAGGAAGAGGTACAACCAAGGATAGTAGCTGTCGAAGAGCAGCGAACGAAACGGTAAAGTCAGGAATTACGATTGACACTGGATATACAGGCGTCTTTTATGGTCGCGTTTCCCTAAAACTCTCTTTCTAAGGTATCGCGTCCTGAGGGAAGGACGAAGACTTCGCACTCACTGTTTTGTATCTCACAGCACGCGCCTACCCGCTGTCTGTCGAACGCTTCGTGATTACACTTAAGTAGGACTCTTCGTAACATCACTGTCTCTAGTCATCGCGCCTCAAAGTACCGGGTGCGTAATTATGCAGGGAGTCGACTGTATCGTATTTCCTTGACGAAGTTTCGGCGTTAAAGTGACGCGACGGTTCTTTGAGAATAGACGCTTTCGCACCGAATGACAGTTTCGTTACTTCGTCGACGCCATTTTCGAACTAGGTAATCGTTTGGGTTCGAGGCTTCTAACTCGATTCAATCTACGAAAATGACTCTCGGTACGCTCGCTAGATGGCGACACTGTTGTCCGCGTAGAAGGTCCGCCATGTTGGAAAATCGAAAGCCGTTCGCGTCTGTGGTATCGGAAAGTGGGATTCTTATTGATACTGTCAAAGTTTAAAAGCGTTACCCGTTTTCTTTTGATCAAAATAATAAAAAACTCGATCGTTGTGTAAAATATCTTCACGTCCTTACGACATAACCTCACCTGTCATTGTTACAGCCAACATCTTGGTTCACCCAACGATCAAGAAACATATTTCTCTTACAGTTAGTTTTCTCTTTTAATAAAAGCACGTATGCCATATATCTCGTTACATATCCATATGTGATCTGAATCATTGAAATCTACCGACCAAGGACGAACCTCGTGCGTCTAGTCGCGCTGTACCGAAGGTTGAAAAGGAAAACAAAATCGTAATCAGATGGAGTAAAGAGAAAAGAATAAAAGGAGAACGACGTTCGACATCGGTAAGTGCGTCACGAGATTGAATTACGTAGTTAACTACCACGGGGCACAAAACGACCCCTTTGTTTCCCAATTTCTCACCCTACCAATTTTCGCTCATTCTTATATATGTATAAATATATATATTTTTATCTCCTTTTCATCGTCACTCTTTTGCCCCTTACTCGCTCGTCCCAGACGTCCCACTACTCCCCTACCTACGTCACGACCCCTCATTCGCCATACACATACACATATATACTCCTGTCATAACTTTTACCTTCCCCCATTGAAATTTTGATTTTTCTGGTTTTCCCTCAAATTATCAAACACATGCTTATCATACATTTACATTTCCCGGGCTTTTTATCGCACGTCAGTGAACCTCAGACTGTTCCGACTGGCTAATTATTTTTTGGATACTTTCAAAAGTTTTATGAACACTGTCCCGATTAAAATTCTACTCAAGGTCACTTCGATCGATGATATAAAAATTTTGAATTTCATTTTTGATATTTTAAATGTCCCATTTATTCACAAATATCAATATGCTTTTTATAACCGTAACGTCGTTAACCCATAGTTTAGGTTGTTCAAGATAATAACGTAAATTACAAGGCTATTATCATAGGCAGTATCTACTGGTAAATAACGGCTACCCGTTATACGGATTGGTTAGATATGCACTGTTCAATCGGTATATACGTACTGACTGCGGTTTACATGTAAAATTACTCTGGCGCCTCTTCACTACCTTCCGACGTTACACGTAGCAGCTACCGGGTGTTGAATTATATTTGCACATTTTATTTACAATGAATTTACATCCGGCCCCATTACTCCTGACGGTCCTACATTTTACGTCGACTTTCACGCTAAAGGAATCTTTTATCCTGATTATCAGATATCCTACCCTATTGTCTTTTTCGTCACATAGTTAATCTTGTGTTTTTGACTCGATTCAAGGGGGATGATTTCTCACGGTTAGACTTTCAAATTCTCACTAACCTACTTTGTTCTCTTTCGTTCGTTCGGCATTCGAATTCCGGACACGCACTTGGAATTCGAGATAAGACGATTTCTTTTAATTTGGGAAAAAATATAGGACGGCATTTTTTTTTTATTGATTCTTGGGCCACGTGTGAAACAAGGGTGTGCGCGATGTACGAGGAAGGGAGATACGTGGAATTTTGTTGATTGCATCGATACTGAGAACTATAGATACATAGTTTTTGAGGAATGTTAAAAATTTTGAAAAATATTTTAAAAATTTCGCGAGAGAATTTATGGTGGTAGATATATGTATATACATACATATATGTAAGCTTTACGGGGGGATGGACTTTTCAGCTCCCTTGCTTCGTGAAATATGATTTCAATTTCCATACGCGTATAAGGGATGTGTCTCCTGACGTATAGTCCTTGTCGCTCGGGGCCACCCGGTAGAGAGGTAAATTTGAGTATCGAATTCAAAGTCCTGGAAGCAGCTATAGGTATAAGTGAAACGAAATAAGGTAATTTTTGTAAGGGGGATGAAAAGGTAAGGGTTGAAAAAAATTTACATATCAAGTATCGAAATGAAAAATCGCGTTGTAGGGGATGAATAAAAGGGGGGGGGGGGGGTGAAATAATAAGTATAATAAAGGGACGGTTAAAGAAATTATATATTTAAAATGTTCAAATGATACAGCACGGCTAAATGGGTTGAAAAATTAGGGGTGGTTTTTAAGGGTTGCTCAGTGTAAAAAAGAACCAAACCAAAATACCAAAGGGGCGCTGTAAACGGGGAAAAAGTTATGAAGCGCGTGTACAAGGTTTACGAAAATTTCTTTCACCTTTTCCGGTTTACAACCCTTAGCCGTCGGGACGCCGAAGTTCGTCCTTTTCGTCGGAGGTTAAAAAGAAAATTCAAGGACGGCTTGAAAAATCGAACGAGCCGACGGTGATCGATCGATATTTACTTTTACTTGACGAGGTCGTTAAAAAGTTGGGGTGTCGAGGGAAAGTGATTTTTGAAAAATATTTATCCAGGGGGGGGGGGCCACCCCCTTGCGCGCATTCCGATAATCGTCCAGGGGATGGAGAAGGGTCACGGTTGGCAACCCTTAAAATTTATCAGCCGCGATAAGGCACCGATCGAGTCACGACTCTAGAAGCCCCACAGCGAAGGGGTGTGGAGTCACCCCTGTCGATTTTACGATTTAAAATAAGGGGATGATTTCCCGTATAATTTTGTGAGGAAATCTGAACTTATCTTTTTATCGAAGGAATTTTTTTTTTTTTTTTTTTTAATAATTTTTCATCCCCCTTTTACTACCGATGACGGTATTGATCGACATATCGATTTCACGTGTAATGATCGGAGACAGCAAATTGGGGCTGAATAATTGGATTTGTTGTTGATCAAATTTACGACCGAGTAATCCAATACTCCATTCTGTATTTTGCCGTATGTCTTTCTTAGTTTCTCTTTATTTTTATCTTTTCTCCCCCCCCCCCCCCCTCTTCCTTTTTTTATTATTATTTCTCTCATACCCAGCTTCCGCATACTTCGTACCGACGGTACTCGTCGCTCTCATCCCATTCGACTCTCTTCGTTCTCCTCCCCGCCTCACGATGACAGACGCTCCTCCCCAATCCCGGGGATTCCCCGTTGAGATTGAGAAACGAAATTTCATTTCGTCCGAATGCCAAACCGACGAGAGACAGTCGGCCATCTTAACTTTATCATCCACTTGAAATACACACCGCTCTTCCTTTTCACCTCTTTCTACCTTTTTCCACCTTTTCCTCCACTTTTCACCAATTTCTTACCCGCCTTGGATAACAGTGAATCGCATACCCGTTACATTCACCCGTACGAAATTACGTGTGAAAAAATTTTTGTAAATTATCAAAAAAATCAATCGACGCGACACAGGCGCTTTTTTGTGTCAATAAATAAAAATCTCGAAGCGACAAATTAATTCATTATTTTAATTACAGACAAATAATTGCACGGAATAGCTAAGCAAACATTCGATTGGCTGCCGTTCGAAGGATTCCTGCCAATTAATATCCGGCCAATGTAAACATAACCGATATAATATTTCACCAGCCCCCCTCCCCGCCCCCCCCCCCCTCATAATATTACGACATACATGTAACATCGTTCCGAAATTTTAGCCGATAACAAATCTTATCGGTTCTATCGGAATCCTCCAGCATCGTGATGCAGGACTCGGTTAGCTACAGTCGATTCACTGTATTGCACAGGATTTACATAATGGACCTACTATGTACAGTCACCGCACAAACGCTATGAATGTCTAGTCTCCATATAAGTACGTAAACTATTATCATAGGGAAAATTATTCATTGCAGCTTGGTGCCCGTTATCGCCTACGTTCAGAGTCCTAAATGGACAACGGTCGCAGGCTGAGAAATCTGATAACTGTATACACGCGGCATACAGTGTAACGGGTGTATCAAGAATAGTCATTATTTTTTGGTCTCGTGCGAATCGCGCGAACTGGACGTTGAGTCGTTACTGCCGGAGAGTCAGGGCCGACCAGGATGTTAAGAAAAGTGGGGGGCAAAAAAAAAAAGAGAATTTTTTTTTATATACAGGGTGATGAAAAAGTAATTCACTCGTGGATTAACGAGGGACCGCACTGAATAACGAAGGGATGCGTTTCGGTTTTTTGGGGGGGGGGGGGGGGGGGGGGGGGGG
>JARPRH010019572.1:0-10831 GCA_031763665.1 Calameuta haemorrhoidalis
TATCCACATTAGCCCCCCCCCCCCCCCCCCATATCTCTTCATTGGAGGAGTCAGACATAAGAAACGGAAGGAAGGAAGAACCCCCCCTTAACTCGCCCATGAATCTTTGAAGTTCTTTTTCCTATTTTGAAGAATTTCGGTCCGGAATGCTCCTTATTCTCCTCTTTCAGAAATTTTTTAGGCTAGAGGTCATCGCTCATTTTAAGGATTTCGACCAGACAGCTTGATGCTCGCTTCCACATTTCAATTCCAATTCCTTTCTGTCCTGTCTCTGATCGTCAGATGTAGTTAGGTGTGTTCGTAGCTAGAGCCATTATCATTTTGTCACATCTGGAATGAAGATATTCTAATCTCTCTTTACGGCGCCAGCCCCACATACAGGGGTGGCTCTATTTTATTAAGACACGTCTGAACTGAATATAATTGTGATTACAGGAGACTGAAAAATATACTCAGACGTTTTGACGAAGGCAAAATCACTGTCTGTGCGTAATTTGTCTGTTATCGATCTATCAAATTTATTGAGAATCGAAGAATTTGTCCTTTCAGACTTTGATTACTTGTAATTGCCATGTGACGCTATTAATAAGCTTCTCCATAAATCTGGAACTTGTCGATAAACGTTTAGCAGTCATTTCGAAAAATCAATTCGCATAGAAAAGAAACGCTTGTCAGGACTAAATATTTCCGGCAAACCTCGATTTCCTCGTTTTCCTCGATTCTCTTAATTCTCTGTGCTATCGTTTATAGCAGCTCGGAAAATCTGGGCAACTTTATCTGCAGTGAGAATGGCCTTAATAATTTTATTCTCTGGATTCAGTACGTAGCCAATTCCTTTTTTTTTTTTTTAGTAATCATCAGCACGTTAATTAAACCCTTAAAATTTGAATTTCCACACGAAGATCTGTGCACTATTGATCTTAGCTTTAGGTGATGAAATATTTTATCGTATTATTATACAGGAACGATAATTAATTCAAATTAGCACATATCTCACTGATCTTCGAAAATTACTATTTCCTTTAATAATTTCAGATCAATCGGGATGAATTTTTTTTTCAACAAACACGTGTTTAAGATTCAATTGTTACAAACGATAATGTCCATAATGACGTCAGCGCTGTTCGGCTGACGAAACGTGAAAACGTCAATTCATCCGAAGTCAATTTACGCCGTATTATATTATTTACATTATTATTATGCAGTTACGAAATCAATGGTGACTGATTTTTTATTCGTCAATTATCTGGGTATCATCAAGATCCGATATAGCCATTTTAATCATTTGATTACGTGACTGATAGAAAAAAAAAATGGTCTCCTCCTATGAGCTTTCTCAACTTGTCGGCTGTAATTTAATTGTGGCGGGACGCATTTTACAAAATCCAAAAAGTTCGTCGATTGCGTCACGATCTCTTTTCGTTCTCTATGAAGGTAAATAAGAACTTCCTGACAGCCTTATGAATTTTTATAAGTAAAAAAATCCTAAATGACATATAGTCATGATAAGATGCGATTAAAAAATTGTCTTTGTCAATTGTTTATACTTTTATGTCTTCCAGGCTAATGCAAACTTTGGCACATGTATACTAATTAATTTCACGATCTGTCTTATCATAATTACTGGGCAATTGTATGCGAGTTATTGTACTTTTAATGGTCGCACAATAGATGTGGATCTCGTAGTATACAATTTTTTGTGAACGCTTTATTATACATTTCGATTGGTATTCGTGAGCTACGCTTATCATCGAACACAAAATGAAGTCAGCGATTACGTATTGATAACGAAGAAAAATGATTTTAATCCAAAATTGTATTAATTGCAGGCTATCATTATTTTGATTTTATGCAGAATTTACTTGCAGATTAAAGCCATGCGGGACGAAGTAATTATTATTAATTATAAATTAATAATTGTTTTTTGCATCTTGTTACGAGATCTGATTATGATGATTATTAATTTTTAGGTGCTGCTTTTTTCACTTCAATCGATCCAGGAAAATCTCATATTCACTGCTTGTGATTTCTTCAATATAGATCTCGCTGTGCTCCGTGCGATTAGTACACAATTTTCATTGTTATTCGAGGAACTTTGTTCGTGTAATTTTGAAATATTTCACAGGTCGTTAGCACCGTCACGACGTACCTTGTAATATTAATTCAATCGGACTGGACCAAGGAGAGGAGCGAGGATACGAGTACGCAGAAAAACTTTCGACTCTTAGTGAAAATATTGAATAATTTCTTTAATTAAGTAAAATAATTATCATGTCACATTGCGGTGAAAGATAAAAAAAAAAGTCAAAAAATTATGTACAATAGGGTAAAAAAATTATTATTCGTTACCGCAACGAGCCATTCGACCGAATTAGTCATGGTTTTAGAAATTTTTTTGTATTCACTGACATTTGAAATTTACAAGTGCATCCAATAAGAATAAGCATCAAGGATGCCTGGTATAACATTATTCAAACGCGAACGCCTGTCACATAATTATTATCTCTTTTGAAAGGACGGTAATGATTAAACTTCAAAATAGCCATCGTGCCTCTCGCCTATTAACAGTGAAACATAGAAAACCGAAGGCCACCCTGTATAACGTAATTTACTTGCGGCACGAAAATCCTTTAGAATTTCAAAAGCGTTACAAAACACCATAAGACGTTGAAATTCATTTCTGGTAATTTAAATATGTCTATTCGATTTTTAAATTCTGCTTATCGTTACTCATCAATGTTTTCGGAGGGTGAGGACCGAATGGGAATTCCCAATTCCGGGCGGGTCCACTGTTCCCCTGCAATACCAACAGGAGAACAAGTGAAAGGACGTCTTGTGCATTCTCATGATCCATACAGCATCCAATTGCGTGAGAACGTAATGCGTCTACGTAGTCGGATACATAAACGCATACGTGTGTACCCAGTGACCGGCTTTTAACGTACGAGAAGATCTTGCATGCCGGATACGGCAAGAAATGACAATGGCTAAACTCACGGCGATTTTATAAAAGCGAAAAAAGAGACACACATATATAGGAAATTATCTATGCAACCAAGGGACATCCCTATGGATCATAGTATTTTTATTTTGTACCCCTGCCATTTCACGGGAAATCATCTCGCAAAATTTTGCAACGCTTCACTGACCGGGAACGTAGATGGCAGATGTATTAATTAGAAAGTATATACCATATAAATTGGAGTAAATCACAGTGGAAGGGATGAATGTCGAAAGTATAAATTTTGAATTTTTTTTATAACTTATTTTACCTATATTACGTTGGCTAAAATGAATCCGAATCTCGAATGATTTTGAAGTGTCAATAAGAAAGTATAGATTTTTTTTATGATCCTAATTTCTTTTTTATTTAGCACTCTTGTCGTAAGTTAATCACGCGAGATGATCCGAAGGCATTGGTAAAGCGAGCGGCTGCGAGGAATCTTATTACGCAAGAGGAAAAAGTGTCTGGCCAGTAGGTACACCACACGGGAGATAGTAAGAGTATAAGAGAGAGACAGAAGGGCTAGTGCGAGAGAGCTAGTGGAATCAGGCGGGTAAAAAGAGAGCGAAAAGAAGCCAAGAGGAGGAAAGTAGTGAAGAGAGAACGTGTTCGAAATTGTGGCAATGTCATCGAACTTACATAATAAAGGATCTCATGTACGAACGAAATTACGTATACATAAGTGGGTAAGCGATGCTCACCTTTGTATCGGATGATTATCATTTAGATTGAATTTTCAAGGCTTTTCATTGCTCTGGTACGATTAAATTCTCCAAGGACAAGTGATGACATATATATAGAGAGAGGTTTTTTAAATGAGGAACATCGATTCCGTGGACCAGTGAGAAATGATCAAATGGATAACGAATGTTGCGAATCGATGATTTATCTCCGTAAACTGTATGACGATGGCTTCTTCTTCTTCTTCTTCTTCTTTTCTTTTTTCAATTCTTGTTTCTTTCGCAATTTCTCATCGCTACTATCACCCAAGGTAGGGATAACAGGGCTGGATGAGTGGTGGAAGAAAGTCAAAGGGGATAGCAGCCAATCCTGACATCCCCCCACAGCTCTTCCGTGCGTTTCAATAGACGAGAAGAAGCTACGAAGAAGAGTCACAAAGAGTTGCGAAGTCAGACGCGGCATCGGTGCACCAGCCACTTCGAAGTGGATAGTTCAAATATCTTGTGTGTGCTCATGTAAACTGTGCAGCATAATGTGGACTATCCTGCGATACTTTTGTGAGTAATAAATTGACAGCCAAAAATTAATACGCAGTTCAAATTACAGATCGGTTAATGAGGTACGGTGATGATAATTATAATGATAATAGGGAAGCGCAGGTTAAATAGGGAGTGAAAAATATTTATGGTTAAAAAATAAATTAATGAAAATGTATAATAGCCTCGTCAATACAGCAAAAAAATCATTACATTCAACCTTATGAATATAGAGATATTTAATTTTGACATTATTCATTTTTATAGCTCGACTATATCTATAGCGTGGAAATTTACACTTTTACATTTTTTTTTTACATCCTAAAAATTATACGGTAAATCATATGCGAATTTTGCATAGGCGAGGATTTTGTTATTTTCGAATGTATACAACAAATACAGAATTTTGTATTGGATTACACGTTATCATCGAACCTCTTTAAATGTAACAAGTAAATGATCATTATTCAATCAATGAGACACCATCGATCTGGGGACTGTTTCCTGTATCGTGATAAGTGGATCGTCTTCCGGTATTGCATCATTGACTTTCACGCTTGCATTAGAGACGATCAAATTATTCGCCGAGCACAATTACAAGAAATAAAAGCTTGCTTTACATACCTATAAAAAAAGACAGCCTTGTATACTGAACTGAACAAGTTTATGGGCACTGAAAATTCCATTGGTTCCAGAAGCCAAAGACACTGGGAACACACATGTTCGCAATTTGAAAAAATTGACAACTATACATTTGTATCTTACTGGAACGACAATGGGACTTTCTTAAAGTGCAATAAGACAGTACAGCATCCAGATGCAGCTAAGACGAAAAGAAAGGAATTGTTAAAAAATCACTTTCTATTTACTTCTGTCATTTATATTCCGCGGTTTGCGCGTCTCACGACGTTCACGTCTACAACAGAGAATTGGGCGGCACTTTTTCCAGACTGCAAAAATTAACTGCGACTCTTCGCAGTTAACGAGCAGTTACCACTAATCGTGAACGTTGAAGGCGAAAGTTCGAACGCCCGTCAGATGCTAATTCTAGAGTATATATATATATATATTTATATATATAATTCAATTCATTCTCTTCGTTTCTCTTGTCTTGTCTCATAAAAATCGTACGATTTTGATTGACGTATGATTTTATGGTTCGACCCATTCAATGAATATGCTGGTCTTGTGCAAAGAATTGTACGAATCTCTAGTTACTATTATCTATAGTTATCTATCATTCTTGTTGTTTTGCTTCACTGAACTCTTGTCCTGGTTGAACGAATAATCACAAAATGTCACTTTACCTGAACAAAATTTCATTACTGCCGTGACCTTCTTCGTTTTTACCTTCACTCGAAAGCACCGAGGAACAATGAATCTCTAAGAGATGAATAGAACTTATTGTTCAGTGAAAATAAATTTCTGTGAGATTCTTTCTGATTTTTTATTCTATATTTCGTTTTAATTTGCAGGTTTGGTCACGGTGGTTCTTGGCGGCACAGACGTTGGTAATATTGATGGGAATCTAGGGAAAAGAAGCGTCTTGACACGTCGCGCCGTCGACGGCAGCAGAGGAAGGTAATCTTTGAAAATTAATTTTCCAATATATAGAATCCACGCAATAAAATGATGCACTCGTATCCTTCCCAGCAAGCACTTTATTCCCGAAGATGATGGATTCTACGAAAATTACGATCAAAACGAGGACGAGCCTTATCAGAACGGTACAAATAACGAATCTGATAACAAGAGGGTAATACAAATATTTATAAAAAGAATTAATCCGTTATTACTTCTTAAATTTCTCAGACATACGTTTGAACGTCCCTGGTGAGCCTGGTGTAGATTATCCAGCTTACACTAGATTGCCGGTTACAAGATTCTCCTGCGTGGGACGTGCCAGAGGTAAAAAAGACATTATGTATTCAAAATAGACACAAAACATTTATGATAATTTACACAAAACACCCGGACCTATGATAAGTGGACGTCGGACGCTAAAGAAAATAATTAATAAGAATAAACAGAAAGTTTAGGCGAAATTTCAATCTTGCGTAATCCTAAGCGTGAACTCGTACAGTTAACACCCATCTTGTGTATCACTTTTTTTCTACTGGTTACTTTTATCACATTTATACATGGATGTCAAGGATGAGTCGTGCAGGTTTACCCACTGTGGAAATCACGATTAACATTTCCTTTGAAATATCGCAATAGGTCAACCTGTGCAAGTATCTGCCCAGATTCCAAAGTCTGGCGTTCGTTCAAAAAGGTGTTATGCTATGAATACCCGTCATTTAACGTAATTCGTTTACTTGAAAACATAGTATCTAATTAATATTGTATAAAGAATTTTCTGTTCTACCCATTAACGCCCACGAGGAATTTTTCTTGGATCGTTGCATAAATTGTACGTAAGCTTGATAAAGTTACGTCGTTATGACAGGGGGAAAAAAGTAAAAAAATTTTTTTACGAATACATTACTTGAAAAGATGTGATTTATAACAGTAATTAACTTAAAAAAAATCTAATTCTTTATAGCGTTTCTTTTCGAAAAGTTATCGCAAAATGAAATACATTCTAATAAATTTGCAAATTCTAAAAACTTACATACAAAATTTCAAATTCTTATGTCTGTTCGTTTCACGCCTATAAATAAGCAAGTTGATGCATAAAACCGATTTTTTTGTTTTCAAGTTATATGAAAAAACGTATTTTTAATTTGAAAATATTTAATATTATTATTACTCACCGCTAATAAACGCACGAAGAATAATATACATTACTTTAATAAGATATAAAAAAATTTCCTTCTTTTTTATCAAAATTTCTAAGCGGCGATCTATTGAGAGATCCCTGAACGGTGATTGGTTAAGGAACGTAGAAAATCTTATAGAAAATATTTAACTGTCAACAAGTACGTAGATATGATATTTTTATCCACTGGACCAGTATAGGAGAAAGCCAGGCGCACATCTTCAAGTCATTTTGATATTTTGCGAAATGATCTGCTCGTGGCAGCTGTGTCCAATCGTGTAAACAAGAATTGCGTAAGAACAAGAGCAGAAACCGGTATTACGTTTATCACAAGGATGATTTCTAGATAGTTTAATAAAGAGTGAAATCAATATCCAAAGGGCGCTATTATCCTCGTTAACAAGTCTATGGCATTTTGTTTTCACGTTAGGTCCAGTAAACGGCCGACATATAACAGCGTGTTCCGCAATTGATTTTTATGATCCTCTCTGTTCGTTAAGGCGCTCTTCCTATACTCCGTCTCTATATCGGTTACCGTATTACATTGTACATACTGTATACACTCTATTGCTGATATATGTGTTGATACTATGTGATTGGATGTATCGCGCAATACTTGTCTTACATTCTAGAATGCGTAATCCTTTGATAGATAGAGTGGAATCGCTTGGCCATTAAAGAGCTTGGGCTAATTAACATTAATAGAGAAACAGAAGTAATCTGACTATGGCAGGAATTCAGGAATATATTAGATAAGGAAAAGATCTTTTTTTTTTTAATTACTATAATTAAGTAGATTGCTAGACAAGCTTATTGATACTTATTTTTTTTGTATTCAGGATACTATGCTGATCCGGACGTTGGCTGCCAAGTTTTTCATATCTGCCACGACATTCTTGTTTCATCATTCCTGTGTCCGGTTGGCTCGATATTCAATCAGCAACTACTGACTTGCGACTGGTGGAATAAAGTCGACTGTTCAACAGCTGGCACATTTTATCATGTCAATGATAATATTTATGCCCAGGATGACGACGAGATGATGCGCAAGGCTCAGGCTATGATCAATCTACAAATGGACAATGAAGTGTTGAAGGATCCTAATAGAAAATCCAAAGTCGTGAATGGCTCCAATAAGAATAAAGTGAACGATGGTGTTTCGGAAAATTTGAAAAATTCACAAAGACAAAATCAAGCTGATCGGAATCTCTTTAACTCGAATTATTATCACACTCAAGAACCCATTACTGATTCTCCTATCATACGTATACAGCAAATTAATAATGGACAGCTACTTGATTATCCATATAGTCAAGGACAGAATCGGAATTCCCATGAGCAAAGGATAGAGATTTTTCAAACGGATTTTGAAAATGAATTTCAACCATCTTATGCACCCACTGTGCCTACTGTCACTACTACTACAAGAAGGTTTTACTCTCCTACCGTTCCCACTACGTATAGACCATCTACGGAATCTTATGGGAAATTCGATCAGGATCTAGAAAGTTCGGAACATCTTTATAAGTACAGTAAAGATATTCGGATTTATACAACAGTCCCTACGGTTGTTTATAATAATGGTAATATTAATAAGGACAATGCTCAAGGTGGTTTAAAGAAAAATGTCCAGGAACTGAAAGACTTGGAAGAGGATAGTGCAGTCCCTATGGAGAGTATCGGTTTGGCTTATGCTGGAGGTAAAAAAATTGCTGAGAATAGAAATCTAATTAAGAATTTTCAAAATATTGGAGAAACTACTCATGATGAGTTATCAACGGTTCCTCTAGATGTCACTGTGTCCTACAAAAGTAGTGATTTTGGTACTACTGTACCTTCGTTCATTTATAAAAATTTCGACAGCACCACAAAGCCTGAAAATATAACGATTCTTGAAGAAGGATCTCATTTTTCTGATAATCATCCCATTAGGACGGAAATTCCTAAATATTTTACTGAGAGTACTAATAACGATATGGTGGAAACTGGTTCTACGAGAGTTCCAAGATTTTCATTCGAAAATACAACACCTACCGATACTACAAGATTCCACAGTAACAGTGTAACGTATTCTAACGTGACGCCGGGATTACTTCATGAAAGTGGAAACGATTCCTCCATGGCTGAAGAAGCTACAACCGTAGGCGGAATTGAATTTTCTGAAAATCATCGATTCATTACACAAAACCCTGGTGAATTTACGCGCAAGCAATTTACCACGGTGTCGGACGAAAATTCTTCTGCAATTAGGATATTAAATTACACAGAAACTCCAGACATTTCAATTCAGTCAACTACGCCTTATAATGTATTTCAAGAGAATTCAAGTTCCCATGAAAATGAAGGAAGTACCGATGGAGCGGAAATTGCTACAAAATCTTTTGAAAGCCTAACAACTTCTAATTTGCCAGGAAGGGATAAAAATTTCCTACCACTTTCAAATTCAAGGGACCATACGAGAACACCAAAACGTGAATTTACCATTTCCCCTACGACTGAAAAATTAAATATTTATAATACTAATGTAGAATATGGCTCCAGAATTGGTCGTAAATATGGGGGCAGGAAACTTCCGGATTTTTTAGAACCACCTGAAATCTTGGGAAAGAACTTTCGGATAAATGTACCGGATGAGACGTCGACACAGAGATCCAAACTTGTAGCTGAATTCACTACAATTGAGTACAGACCCTACAGTATGTCGTCGCCTTTCAAGAATTTGATAGGCAGTCGTGTAAGTATTTTTTTTTAATACATTTTTGTATTTATCAGTGAATATCTTAGACTTTAACTCAATTTTAGATATGATGGATTACATAATTTTGATATTTGACTTTCAGACAACCCAAGGTGATAACAATGAGCAGACTGTTAAGCTTTCAAGTTTATTCAATAAAAATAAAGATTCCAAAATCTCATTCGGTTTGTCTTCGTCTGAAAAAAATACAGAAGTACCTGCGACCACATTGATTCCGCCATTTGACGTATCTAAATATTACAATGAAAGGGTTGAACGTCCTGCATATTTAACCACTGAAGATCCTTCTATTGCAGAAACCGAAGATTCTCTAATACATAATACCGAAACCATTTCTGATATAAAAATTGAAGATCCTTCAAGTTTCACCATAGCTTACACGCCAAATACAGAAAAGCCTTCAGTCAATTCTCATTTAGAAAGCTTGGAAAAGACTCCTTCGACCACCGAAGAGAATGATTTTAAAACTGGAATACCAAAAATTACTTTCGGAAAGAATATTTTCGAATCTACCGTAAAAATCGCTCAAAATATTCCACCAACGGGAACGCCAATCGTTGTGCAGGATAATTTTGGTAAAGACTTTTCATTGAATCTACGTGAAATTGAAGATTCCATCCTCAAGAATGATTCTCCTTATGAGGTGTCATTCAGAGTGAATACAGATGAAAAAATTGATCCTACGAAGGATCAGAATTTTATTAAAAGTTTGATCGCGCAACATGAGAGCTCAAATACTGGTATTTTTGGAGATTTAGGAAATTTCGAAATAATAAGATCTGAATCGCCAGATTCAGTAAGTCCGAAACAAGAAGAGCCTTTCAAAGTACCCGAGGTACCACAAGAAGATTTGCGAGAAGCGAAGAGGCTGGATTTTGAAAAAGGAAATCTAGACGCAGAGACTGCTGATTCGAAAACATTAATTCACGAAAAAGCCAAAGAGGAACTATTAAAATCTGACAAATTTCCACGACCCTTTTCATCCACTGTAAAACCAGATCAACAATCCCAAACGAAGATCCTATCAGCAGTAAGTGCGTCTGAGCAAGTGCCAGAAAATCCTATACAAGAATCGTCAGACATTAAAAACC
>JARPRH010019588.1:0-10824 GCA_031763665.1 Calameuta haemorrhoidalis
TAATTTTTCAAGCGCTATAACATAGTTGAGTTTCATCAAAATCGGAGGGGGACACTAAAGTGATGTTCCTTGTTAGAAGTTCCTACAATGTGGGTCATGGCGCAGGAAGTGAATAAGTACTGGACGATTAATCAAGTTTTGCAGCGGGGCGTTCAAGATCCGGTAGGTCTTGGGATCTTGTGGATGCGTCTTTATTTTCATGGCAGTTGAGTCTTGCAATCAGATCTGTGACATTAGATTCGTACCAGCCATCTGGTGCTGCTTCCAAACCTATTTTTTTTCCTTTCTCCGTATCCTTTTTCATATTAGTATCTAGTTGTCACTGTCCAATTTACTTACTCGACAGAAATTGATTGTAGGTCCGTTTTCATTAATAGTCTCGTTTCGTAGAATGATAATTAAGTATGCAAATTTTTAATAATTTGGAGCTTTTTTAAATTTTTTTCACAGACGTTTGTCGGAAATTCAGAAAAATATATAAAGTCAAATACTATTTTTTAATACATTTCTTTTCGGTATTGATATCTGAAAATAATATGACATCCAAATTTTGAAACAAATGGAACTTTGGTATTACGAGATATAAAAGTAGGTTTTATTACATAGAATACAGATTTTCATGAATATCGTTCAAGCTGTTAAACTAGAAATTATATTAATGTTTCGAACAAATTTTAAACTCATTAATACATTGTTATTGGGCTTTCGAATAATTTTTCACGTTGAATTAATATTTCAAAGGGCTGCCTTTCATACATTATATCGTGTAACTTCTGAACACACTACACGAAACATAAGGTATTTGAGATATTATATTAGTTTGAGGTCACCGTGCATATACATATACGTATTGCAATACCGTGAAAATATGTGCTCGAAATTATCGAGTTAAATTAGCTTTTACTACATGAGAAAACAATTTAATTTCACGTAAACAACACACCTCATCAAAATAATATATTACATTATAAGTTATTTATCAAAAATATATACCATAAGTAGAGGTAGCGAACGACTTCCTTTTGAACATGAAAATACATTCTGTGTTTGTAAGATAAGTAATCGCACGAAGGTCACAGAAAACAAGTAATACATATGTGTACATATAAACCAGTAATAATAATGTTATACACATAAATTGTATAAAATTAATCTTGGTCATCCAGCAAATTCCTACTCTTGATTAGAAACTTTTAGAAACTGGAAAGCTATTCAACTTTTAGTGGCAGTACCGCATTGATAAAAAGTTGGCAACTCAACATGTAGATCATAGTTTGTATTTCAGAATTCTCTGCCAGCCAATTCTGCAGCCTTACATGTGCCTTCGATGTGTTTAAGTACAGTAAAAAACGAAGCAATAATAAAAGTACTTCAAGCACATTTTACAACTTAAGATTGAATATCATTTATTTATAGTATTTGAGTTTATATACATAGTCTATTCGACCAGAGAGTCTACAAGTGTCTATAGTCAATCGGCATACAGATTTTTAATCATAGATTACATTAAATCGACAAATATGCAGTTCAGGAAGGATTTAAACTCTCGTAAGAAATGAGAGCTTCGCCCGTTGCTAATTTCTCGCTTTCCACTTTCGCCGCTTTCGGTCTGAATGATCACTTAACCTCTGGACAGTCAATTGAAGTTTCTAGAATTTTCTATTTTTTTTTTAACCACGACTAATTAAACTACGTAAGATCAATATCTACTTTTTGTTTCAGTGCCAACTTCAAGTCTATATTTTTGAAGTACAATAAAACCATCACTACCCTCACTCTTCCCTTCTCTTTAATTTTTGCACGTTACGTAAATGAAAAGTTTTCTTTTTACTTCCGCATCTTTCCAATTTTCTTTATTATTCTCCACCTTCGTCTCTCGCTCGATTTCCCATCTTACATAGCTAAGCTGAATACCTGTAAAAATCTACCAAAACAGCGCCATTATATTTCACAATGCTTCGACTCTCTTCCTTCACTGCGAGTCTCGCTCAAAATCTTCATCTAGGTCTTTATCCCATTGCCACTCTTACGGTTGATAAGATCGTGTGAAGATTTTCCAGCGCGCGTCATTTAAATTAAATGGGGTAGCTGAACAAAGGGTAAAACCGTAAAGCGATCCATTTAATTTAAATTGTCGAGCCACTCTGTTCCCAGAAAATAGTTGTTCTCCCTAACTAACAACCCTTCGCGAAGAACCTCTGCAAGAAGATCAACAAGTTGCACCTGTAGATCTCTAGATCCACCACAATTTGATCGACAATTCCAAGCAGTGCCTGTCGAGAAAAATTTTATACCAATATCGTAAATTCACTGTTTTTTTTTAACTCAATGAATTTCATGGCGATACACTGTGGATTACAGAATACAAAAATTCTCCGTATACGAGAATTAATTCGGGCAAAACCTCACCAAATTTGTTCGCGACACGTGGTCTATTGACACGTCCTCGGTACCGAGTACACTGAAAATATATGATTGTGAGTAAAACTCATGCAAAAAATAACATTCTTTTTTCTCTTTGTTCCAGCCCGTATAATCAGCCTGTAGGAAAAGGTGGAACCTTACCAGGAACATGCATTGGCAAAAAAATGTGCAGTAAAATAGTGGAGAGTGCAGGATATCATCTTTGAAGATGCTGCAGGATCGTCTCCACGTAAAAGGGACGTAACCAAACGTAAAAAAAAAAAATATAAAAAAATGGCTCGAAAAAGGGAGAATGGAATTCGTATCCGATAAAGACTATCGAAAGGCGCGGTACGATGAGCCACCGTGAAACAAAACTAAAGACTTCGACGTTAAAGGTCGCTCCCAAATCGTGGACGAGCGAGTCCTCTTAGCGAAGCGAGTACATATATATGTATATACAAAGACTATATATAATAACTCAGGAAATTACGAAGCGAAGATGATAGAGCACAAGCAGACCATCCTCCTGGCGCCAGCGCTGAGCAACAGTAGCTGTTGGCGCAGTGGAATCACTGCCTCCTGGACAGGACCTGGACCAGGAGAGCTCGTGAGAGCTGCTCTCATCCTGGCACTCAGCCTAGGGATTCTGTGTGCTAATCTTCTTGTGATCTGCGTTATCAACAGTCGTCGCTACAGCAAATACATCCACGCTCAGGTAAGATTCGTGTAATCGAATTACAATTTTCAATTCCAGCCTAACACGATCCGCTTACCCGTTATGGAAATTTATGTATGTGAAATATACGCAGAAAATATGTCAATGATCGATAGCGATAAGACGGATCAATGTATCAAATTAATGATCAAACGTATCGATAATGTTCTGCAGTAAGTAAAACCAGAAAAGTTTTCATGAAAATTCAGACCTCGTGTTGTATGTACGATTTCTTACCGGAAACTAGTCGCGAAGATCTTTGTCATGTTTATCACGCAATTCCGATAGCCGCGAGATGAAACTGCTCGGACGAGAATACATCCAGAGCGAACTAAGAGATAAACGAGATGCATTAGAGGCAAGTGAGCAAGTAACATAATTTGCGGAACGCCGCGTGTCCTCTTTGCCTTTCCACCCTCTTCTGCTACCCACTATGTTCCTAACCTTTCCAACATTCTTTACGGCACTCTCCTATTGTTTCCTTTAGCGGGTTTTACAGCCCGGAGTACCTTTGATGCATTTAAATAAACTCCTTTCATTCCAGCCACGATAGGAGCGAGTAGTTGTGGCTTGAAACTGGGACGATAAAATCTACCGTTGCCGTATGTAATATCGGGACTATTCAAAAGGCAATCATATATTTTATTATCTTTCTGTCGATTTCGTTCACTTGTATTTCCATTCTGTTTTACATTTTACCGTTAATTATCTACCGAAAGGATCAACAATATCGTCACTTTTTTTTAGTAACGATTCGTAACTACCAATTAAAGTGAAAACTAGAAATCTTCATTGATACGGATAATCTTTTGAATTTGCGAACGATACATGCACGGAACATATCAAGAAGAATAGTAACGTTTACGTGTTGAATTTCAGCCGGGAAATTGTAACGTCTAACATATAAAAACAATTTGCAATGTAATACAGATTTTAATAAAAAAAATTCCATTAAATAAATTCCAGTAAAAATATTATACAAATACCGTTCAGCGTCGTTAATTCTTACGGTACGTTTTCTTTAGAATTAACTGAAATTTTGAAGCCCACGGTTTGTAACGGCGAAACTTCCTCCCTAAGATTCTTTGCGCGAGCTTAGCCTTCCTCGTACGAACGTTCTGATCCCGTAATACTGCTTACTGTAGAAGAAGCACAAAGGATCCGTAGAATCGAGCCGCTTCGCATAATTAAGTAATCTAGCAGCGCCATTTTTGATCAAACAATTAAATATGACTGCCTCGAGCCAGCCAGTCAGCTTCTACTATTCGTGGTATGAATTCGTTAGCATCGGATTACACATTTATGACATTCGCACCCAGAAGCCACCCTTAAAGATTCACCCTCTTATTGTCTAACGTACACGTAACAGTCCTATACCCTTCCTGCCATGAATTCTACTGGTATTAACAGTGGAAACACCCTGTCTTTCTCACCCTCATCTTTATCCCCTTTCACTGTCTGCTCCACATCCATCCCGGCAACTCGCTGACACGATGTGAACTCATGCATATGCAAATTTCAAACAGCCTACTAAATACATCTAAATACATTAAGGTATCAGGATTGTTTCATGGAGTTAAGACACCGAAATACAATCAGTGCGCGCGAAAGATTTAGCATCCGTGCGAAAGTGCAGAGTATTTTGTTTGTTCGATCTTGTGGTGTAGAAAAAGCAGAAATAAAATTCTAAAATGATTGTAGACATGCATGTGGCATAGGAAAAAAATTTCCATTTAAAAAAAAGGTACTCCGAGTCATTTCCCATTTTATTTCCTTTAGAATATTTTAACAAATTTATAATGATAAATGATAAATTGATAATAAACGCCTAACAAGCTGTTGAATAACGACTGTAATTACGGAATATTTATTATTTTGAAGAATAAGAGGTTAGGGTACATAAGCTTTTGGAGGTTCAAGATTAATGGCTGCTATTGTTTCATTCTCGGTTTCATTAGGCAGACTTTAACCTAATCCAAAGGAAGTTTATATTGTTTCAAAATTTTAATTAAACTAGTATATTTCTAATGTGATTAGAATCATAAAAATAATTATGTTTTATTTATATCATGCCAAGGCTGTGCGGCATTGACACTTTGTGATCTTTCGTTCTTTTCTTTACAGCCAAGATATCTACTCACAAGTTTGGCAAGCAATGATCTAGCAATCGGACTATTGGTGACGCCATTCGGCTTCCTTCCGGCCGTTTACGGATGCTGGCCTTACGGAGAAGTCGTCTGTCAAATTCAGGTATCCAAAAAAAATAAATTTATCAAAAATTGTGAAACACAGTAAACGTTCCTGAATTCATTTCTATCATCGATTTTATAAGCAGTCGCTGTCCATCCTTTCTGTCGTCCGTCTCTTTTCGATTGGAGAAAACTACTCTCTGCCAGGATCCGCGACTTCCTGGTATACCGAGTAAAGGAAATTGCCGGCAGGAACTTCGCCACTTCCGGCACTCGTTCCACGAGTTGTCGGACGTTATCGAGTTCCTGGTGATAATCCTCATGACCCTCTGTGCCAGGTTACGTGATTTGTGACGACGTATTTATTGATATTCGATTTTAAGAATAAGGACCTTCGGGTTCTATAATTGTTTAATAAAATTTGAAAATCAGAATTTTTAACGTGTTAATAAATAAAAGGTGTCACTATGCACAAGCACTGCTATTTACATCCTTTTTTTTTTACTATCTGGTAGTCAGTCATTTATTAGTCCTCGCACAAAATACGAAATTTTCTAACAGACAAAACCTTTTCCTAATAAAAAAATTTTAAAAATTTTTTCACAAAATTCTATGTCACCCTTGCAACGATCTACGAAAGAATTCAAGTGAAAAGGTTAAATCGACTAACGCAGATGCATCTGAAAATATCTCAACTTCTTAGATCGATCGAATGGCTTCATTGAGAGCGAAATAAATTCATAGCTGCGAATATACTTCCACTTTTCGTGCACGTCACACATTTCGCGTCGTGTACGAAAACGTGATGCAATTTGCGTCAATAAAGTGTCTAGTGCTTCGGGTCTTCGAGTAGAGCTTGAATCTCAAAGTCCACAGATAGGCGCAGAGTTATTGGAAAGTTCTTGTACGAATACGGAAAAAGGTAGAAAGGAAGCGTCTGTCATCGTAAAAGTTTGAATTTTTCAATTTCACAAAATAGTCAAAAGTTAAGATAGCTACGACATGCACCTATGGTAATCGTATAATGCACGTGCATTGCTGCGGACTGGAAACGTGAACGTAGATCTCAAAACCCAAAGAGAAATCAAAGAATTAAATTACGGCAATGTACAGGAACGTAGCAGGGACGTAGCTATGGTATAACAGTAACAGTAACGTAGCAAGACTAGGGCGCCCCAGTACTTTCATTCGAATATCATAAATCAGCGCGGTATCTGTGACGACAAATCATCCAGTGCGCTGGTAGCATTCCAACTACATGCGGCAAATATGTATTACATCGACCCCTACGTCGGTCGTCTCGTCTCCCGTATCTGAGATCGGCGCCAGCTACGGAAAACTAATTAAGCCATTAAAGTCAATTAATTAGTCAGACACGTTTCCGGTATTCGAGGATAATCTAACAGCCAGACCGATACGCATCGGATAAACGTATGATTATAATTAAATTCTATAACTATGATTGTGTCATGTGAACGGAATTAATCCTAATTAGCGTTACAGTCTATAAATTATGTCCACGTATCAAAAACCGTCTGGCAAAGGACAGATCAGATAACATGGCAATGCGTATCTTCCATCCGGTTCACCAGATAATTACGAAACTTCGTGACATAGTAGTTTCCCGGAGCTCGAACGTGCATTAAGGAGGTCCAAAGTTGCTCCAGCTTCCACTATTAAAATCCGCAGAGTCACGCTCGGGTGAATATGCGAAGCTCAAGTCGACGAGTCAGGCTGATAATGAGTTCGGCAGATTCCATTGAATGGGAGATTCGTCCTTTTAAACGAAGTCTTATCTAAAATTGTCCACCGGCCTATCCTAGCCTAGTCTATGCTAACCTGAGCTGGTTCAGCCAAGCTCGATCTAAGTTAACCTAACCCAACCTCGCATAACTTAACCCAGTCTTTGGTCGGTATTACGTGCCAGGCGTCATCCATTAATTTTCCTAGACGTCCTTTTATTTTTTATCTTCTTTCACTTCATGTAATCTGCAAGAAGCATTAGAACAAAAAAAACTGTACGAATGCAGCCCGATAAATCTGAAAACTGAAACCTTATTGCTTCCGGGTCAACGAGGATAAAGAAAGGACAGTTTAAAGAGAACGTTCGCTACTGGTGTATTTACTTGTCGTTAGTCTACATTGGTAACAAGGTCGAACAACGTAGTTATTCACCGGGTCTGGGATGGCCTGGTGATTGGTGTGGCGTAACGCAGGGCTGGGAGAGAGATTTCTGGCTTTCCCCAGGGTCAATAGACAAAACCATGATGTTGACTGGTCTGGAGTGGATGCGACAAGTCAATTGGATCTACTTGGAGCTCGAGTGACTCTCGCATCTGTTGACCTGGAGAGAGAAAGTACTTGAGATCTACAAAGTCAAAAGCTTCCTGTCGTCTTCATTAGGGATGAATTTTAGCATGAGCCTGACTAATTATATCGAGGCAATGGAAGAAATCCGAAGCTCGTCTATGGGATTAATTGTAGACGATTATACCAATAGATAACAAGGGGGCAATCCGTGCGATCATTCGGAGGAAAAATATTGGGTGAAGGTCTCCGGAGTCTCGTGGGACGTCGAAACGAGGCCGGTCCCAGTCCACCATATTATCAGAGCTTTTTTCCTGGCTCTAAGCCAACCGTCACCATAGCAACCATCTTAAATGTCCCTCTGCATCTTTATGGATATAGGTACCAACGTTACTAGCACCTAGTACCAACAACTATTGTCATTAGACACTTGACTGGAGTGCCGTTTCTATTGCGATGATCGTGTATCTTATCATTTTGGGATTTCTGAATGCGCACGTGGCAATGGTCATCCTTAACGGTCTGACAAATGTTTAAGCTGCGTTTAAAAAATCGTATACTTGACTATTTCATATAATTGACTCATTTTACCACTTGAAAGGCAAAATGAAAGGCTCGTTTCCACGATAATGTTGACAGCAGATGATCTCGAATCACCTAAATACTTTTTCATCTTCCAATATAGATTTTCGTTCCCATTCTGTTCTTCGGTAGATTCGTAGTAGAATTGAATACAACTGTCCTTAATAAACATTAAACTATTTCCAGATTTTGAATTTCATTTTGGAAAACTGATGTGTAACCAATGATTCAAATCATTGTTTTTTTATTTAGCTCCAAATAAATCGTATCTAAGCTGGGAAATTATGTTATATTTTTTTTAGTTTAACCTAGTCTTACGTCGTCGGCGTCAGAATAGTTATTGAGTTTAGAGAACATGAAGATTGACAAGTAAAATTGGGATCATTTCCAGGGTGCAGGTTGAAAAATCACTGCATCAACATTAGCGCTATTCGGACCGCGACTACCCGTTTAGCCCCCTGATAATAGCAGCTAATTCGTGACTGCTAGTGCAACGGGGTTTGATTTCAATTAAACGGGGGGCGTCGGGGAGGGGAGGTGGTTGAACAATTTGCTCGTCCACGGGCTGACAGCTTGTTTCGCTCAATGTATGTACGAGCCTTGAACGAATTAGGGCCACGAGGAATCTATAGGGGTGGTTGTGACAGCCAACGGGATGAGTAATGAGCTAATGAGATAACTGTCTAGCAATTGCTGTTATGCATTCTTCACTTGAATATTATAATCTGAGTTTAAACAATGTATCTAATGTATTATGGGAGTAGAGAAAACAATTAAAAATATAATGTTTTTTTTAAAGCTAGATTTTTGTCTAAAATTTCCCATGCTCGATTCCACATTTTGACCATGCAAAAATTTGTGCGTAGACGGTAGGGAAATTTTATTATATTTTTTATTATCAACAAAGATTTTATTTCACTGGATATCGTGTTTCAACTGAAACCAGTCTCCCCTATATACAATAGCATTAACGTGTAATGTAATTTTGTACCCATCTTATATTTAATGAATCAGATACCTGAGGATATTAATACGTAGTACGGCTAGAATATCAAATAGAAATCGGGATTCGTGTCTCTTATCAACCAAATTAATATAATCGATTTTTGTCTTATTCTGCATACGAATTACATGGTTTACAGGCGGTCTCGTATTGATAACCAAATATCACGGAGCCTCCGGACTACAGTGGTTACGCAGGTATCCAGTTCGATGTTCGTGAACGTTCGACAAATCACACCCTTCCTCCGCTAGATGGTGCACGTGTACTGTAACGGTACAGACTATTGGTTTAATTTTGATAGACAAATACTATAGGGAAAGTTCTCGTTGTTATCTCGAAATATTATTTGAGCCGAGTGTATCGATACGTGTCCCACGTGTGAAGAGTTGTTGGTACACGAAATGTTGTACAGTGGATGAAATGGTAGATAAAGGGGATAAGATTCTACTAGCACACATAATACATTGCTGGATTGGAACCAGGGGTTCTTCGATCTAACGGGTAGAACTAATTAAATACGAGGATACCAGACGTGCCGTGGAGTTAAGGGTTGGTCCTGACCACTCCCGATTTAACTTCCGAAAATCAGCTACACCCCCGAAATCCCTTGACTGCGGACAAATTAACTTCCAAGAGAACCAGGGTTCAGGCTTGCGAAAAATTAACGCTGAACGGCTCGCTTTATCCTGCCATATATAAGGGATCAAATTTTGGCCAAGAACAAAATCCCTTGCGTGGCATGCGAATTAAAATGTTAACAAAGTTATTGCTAAATTATTCACTCATTCTTTAAAAAAAAGGACATCTCGAATACAAACCATTGGAATTACTGGACTTTTCTCGTAAAACATGCAACCATCCGGACTGCAAGATAGTGCAAAATTTGAAGAGTCTTGTTCTAAGTTGCACAAGATTGACTGTTCCTCTCGTTTGAAGCGGATGATAAATTGAGTTGCGAATCGAATATGTACGCATGTGCAATTTGAAAGCGCGGAATTTCGCTAACTTTGGAAAACAGAGTAACTATTTCAATCAGAAATATATCAAATAGTTATGTGCTACAGATACGATATATTTAAGCTTTTTACAAATTGAACAAGTCGATTTTCCACGAAAATGCCAGAATTTAATTACGATTGAGATAACAAATTGCGAAGAGGAAGACCCTGTTTTCGTGCTCAAATTGTACAAAGAACAAGAGTAAAATGCTTAAGGACTTGAATGAAATGAAAAATTGTGCACGAAATTACCTCTTAACGTATCTCTCCTACCTGAAACTAAGTAATGATTATTTTTTATGGTTCGAGAACTTCCTCACCCTCTACTACCTTATAATATTACTTTGCTTCCATCTACCCTTCCTTCAGCAGCTTGGAAAACTTAAGTTTTCTGATAGTTGAAAACTTTGTTCAATATATTCACGTAAGGAAAATGTTATTGTTAAATTCTGGAAGTATCTACTGGTCACTGATGAAATTCATATTTTGAAAGTTCGTATAGCATCGTGGTACATGAAACAAATAGTGGTCGATTCGCATCTAACACTGTTGGGGGGGGGGGGGGGGGGGGGGGGGGGGGGGGGGGGGGGGGGGGGGGGGGGGGGGGGGGGGGGGGGGGGGGGG
>JARPRH010019626.1:0-10820 GCA_031763665.1 Calameuta haemorrhoidalis
TTCGCCAAGATAGTCATCCCTGATTCTCCTGATTGTTTAGTCGATATAACTACAAAATTCAACCTTATCTCTCTGCATGTTTACTTCATCGAAGAACCATGGAACATTTCCTGTGAAAACTGGTTCGTTCGCACTGTAAAGAAAATTACAAATATATTCTAAAATAAAATTGATCGATATTCCGGTTGAATTGAACAGTACTGTTCATCAGGCAATATCTTACGACTTTTATTTTTTATTTTCGAATTGAGAACACACTTTCCACTTTCCTACCTCATGTGGAGATCCTCACACTGGTGATCCATACGAAACAGAAAGAGGCAAGAGGTGCGCAGAGTGAAGCACATCCTTGAAGAAGAAAATTCCAGTTGCAAGACACATTTGACGTTTCTGTTTCCCGGAGACATACAGACTACTTCGTGAAGACTGCAAGGGTTAAACGGGCTGACGGAATCCAACGGTATTTCGAAGAAGGAAATCTGCAGTCTAACGTGTGTTTGTTAAAGGCAGGAAACTGGTGCCATCTCGTGGATGATAATTGCATTAGGTTCTGAAAAAAAATAAGAGTAAATTTGTAAATATGTAAAATCTCTCATGCCTTCAGAACCGAAATAAATCTTATTTCCGAGGTACCTTTTGCTTTTTTGAATAATTTTAGAAATTGACATATCTATGTATTCGTGTATATTACAAGTAACAATAAGCAGATTCGCTTGATCAATATTTAATCCTATTCGTATCAACACCTATTATTGTTAAATAGATAAAATTTCATAGAAATTGTGTATAAGATTTAGTCATATCTTTTGGCTGAATTAGTTTCACATTTTGCAAACAATGCGTTTCAGGTGGTTTGCTGGTAGACGCAAGTGAAGGGAGTCATTGTGAATATCGAGCATAAAATAAAAGATGATCTCCAGGCCTGAAGCGACCTCATGTGAAACTGATCAGCTGCCAAAACTAGCGATCGATTGTTTCTCAATACATTGATAAGGTCTAAAGGCGATTGACGTAAATGTACTGGATGCGTGTGCAAAAAATTATTCACGAGTACATGAGTTTTTCATTTGTACCAATTAAAAGCACAAGAAACACACGCATCCACACATACACATATGTGTGTCGCCTTCGCCGTTTTCAAAAAAAAGACCTTAGATTACGATTGTTAACTACATGGGTACCCGTGGAAGTGTGTCTTACATATATCACATGTTGATATGTAGCAGGTGTCGATGCGTGTGCAAAAATTATTCACATCAAGGAATATATATATATATAATACGTACATATCTAACAGGCATCGAAACGTGTGCAAAAGTTAGTTAATGGTAAACAAATCAGCCATATAAAGTCGCAATAAGCTTCTCAATCTCATTCGTTCCTGTACAGTGATCGATAACTATTACGCGATCATGAAAAGTATAATAATTTTAGCAGCGTTCGTTGGTGAGTTTGACTTTATCCCACCCAGTATATTAATACTACATCGAACGAGGTTCCAACGATTAAGAAAATAATTATGTATCGTCATTGAATTTGCAGCTTTGTCTTCGGCCGCCGATTGGACCGATCTCAGAGGTAAAGTGTCTTTATATCTAGAAGAAGATTTTCGTATGCGTTTAAAAAAGAATATTAATATTTTCAATATATGCTTTTTTTACCATTGATTAGCTAAGTGGAGTAGAGCGGGTGTTCCACGCGACAACAGCTTCTTCCAAATTCCACGTACCGCCGCCAGCGCCATCTCCGAAGGCTGGGTCGCCGTCAAAGGTGTCAATGATCACCCTGTAGATGTCTTCTGCCTCGAAAATGATGGCCGCTTCTGCATCATTACTGATTCTCACGGCAACATCGCCGGCATGGAATTCGGTATCCTCGCCAGCGACATCGAGAACAAAGGAATCCCATACGACCCATCCACTGTCCCCGGCTACAAGAAGAAGACCTTGTTCGGCCAAGACTACTGGACCGTCACTGTGTACACTGTCGAACCTGGTGGGTGAATCTGATTTTTGACATTTTCAACAGATTTCGACTATAACTTATCCTCGTCCTTGCAGAACTGATCGATGCTGGAGGCCGTAGCGACGCAAAAGGACTCACCGGAACTAATGGAGTCTGGATCGAAGAGGGTGACGGCTACATGGAAGTCTCTAGGCACGAGAAGAGAATGCGAAGGGCGCTTGATTATCACTTAGAGAACTGTGTCCCTCAAATGGGTGTCCATTATTATTATGCCATGAACCACACATTCGATTGCAGAGAATTTCGGCCTGTCGTCCTCCTGTTTCAGGATGGCGACTTGCATGGTGTTGCTTTCCAAGGATTTGGTCCAATAACCAGCACCAAGCGTGTTTGGTACGAAACGACTTCACCGGCTTTCGCCAAGATAGTCATCCCTGATTCTCCTGATTGTTTAGTCGATATAACTACAAAATTCAACCTTATCTCTCTGCACGTTTACTTCATCGAAGAACCATGGAACATTTCCTGTGAAAACTGGTTCGTTCGCACTGTAAAGAAAATTTTACACATATTCTAAAATAAAGTTAATCGAAATTCCGATTGAATTGAACAGTACTGTTCATCAGGCAATACCTTGTGTTTTTCATTCGTAGCTCGAAGGCACTTACCTGGCTAACGGAACACCCAAAAGAAACATTCCATTGTAGTGAGTACAGATTAACATGAGGACGTGTCACGTCCGACCCAACTGTACCCCCGGATGTCCACCAAATACCCTGTGCCCTGTTCCTTTTGCAAGCAACATTATGGAATCGGCCCTTAGGCGCACCTAGCTCCTCCTTGGTATAAGCTAGAAATAAGATATCAATGATCATAGCATTATAAGGCCATGGGAATAGTTCACGTACGGAATGTTCCTACAGCAGCTCATCAGTGGGTATAAGCAAGAAAATGGGTTGGCCTTGGAAGAATCAGAGGACTTGGGGTCATGAACCCCACAGTACGTTTCGATAACGCGCCAAGACCACAGGAACCAAGAGCAATCCGCGCTGGTCCCACGATCCCAGAATGCACCGAATCAGCAGTTTCCATCCCTTCTTTGGGTCCAGACGTTCCTCGAGCTGGAATCAAACAACGAAGAAGTCAGACTACCTAGGATTATCATCTAAACAAGTCATATTTTTGTTCTCACTAAATTTTGGAGTCAAAGGCGAACTTAGTGCAAAACAGTTGCGATCGCCATCTTGTCTTCCTCGCCTTAGGGCCCAACAGTGAAACCAACCGTGAATCACGAAAAGCCCTTTTCGAACTGAGTGTTCTTGTGCACAGAAACGACTACACGAGTGACAATGCCTACCCTAGCGGCCAGGACAAGAACCATTTTCTTGGACAATTGGATTATTTAAAGTTTCCTTCAGGAACCCATCTCAACCAAGTTATCATATCTCTCTCTTATCTTCACTGATGAGCTCATTACTTTGCCATTACTATTATCATACTATCATTGTACCATTTGACAGACGTATAGTCTTAATATCGCACATTAATAAATATTTAGCTTCCACGATAGAAACGTCCGACGCATTTGCGCAATTCCTACTGAACCATTGTAGCGCAAACAACATAAACCCAACAGCCACAAACAGAAGACATATTGCGGGGCGATTATCGCCTGTCTAAGAAACTGAATAGAAGCCACAACGAAGCCCGAGCAATTGCATGTATATCCAATTGTAAAACACGTGCATCATATCGTAATAGACATAAAGTATTTTTCAACATAAATTGACATTAACCGAATCATTTCTAAAATACCAAGTTTTTCCTTTCATCATTTGTACAAGAATCTTGATCTCGATCACCGCTCTGTACCTCCGAAAAGAACAACGGAAAGCAGCTGGGAAGCCCTGCACGTATTTTCAATCCAGGATTGGACCACTATGTTGCATCTTACACACCGGAAGTCGGAAAAGGCTGTAATTTGGAGTGGACGTTCTGTGGGCAAAAAAGGCAATACATGTATTTGCGATTTTTTTTTATCAAAATCTATATTCACTTTTCTGTATTTTCCACCTATTTTTTGAGTGAATTAATTGAACCTATTACTTTTCCTTTGCATTTCTTTACTTTCACTTTTTTTTAATTCTGTCTGTAATCCTTTTTTTCACCCCTCGAAGTTCAACGCAGGAGGTGCAATAACTGAATGCACTTTGTCGCTGTTCCGCTGGGCTTTCGTGTTCGCAGGACGTAAGTTATTTAATGATTTGAAGTTTTAGCATCGTTGCGTAGCCCAATCTACGAGACACGCAAGTATTGTGTACTTTGAGCGATTTAAAATATCCTCCCGTGTAAAGTTTAAGAGGCCTTCACTTGTATTCATTTTTGGCTTGTTTTTCCTCAAAATATACTTGGCTCGCAAGCACCGCGTTAATTTCATAATCGGGAGTTATATAACCGAATATGAAAATGCTACGTGCGTATGCGCTCTTGCTAATGAAAATAAATTAATATATGCTCCATTAAGTTACAATACATATGTGTGTACTACGTGTGCAAATTCACGTCACCAGTCATATAAGCTCGCAATTCGCTTTGCAATTTCATTCCCTTCCCTTACAATGATCAGCAACTGTCGCGCGATCATGAAGACTATAATAGTTCTAGCAGCGTTTACTGGTAAGTTTGACAACTATATACTATTACCTACCCAGTATATTATTAGGCAATAATCATAATTAACATTAAATCGCAAGATGTTCCAACGATTAAGAAAATCATTAATTATGTATCTCCATTGCATTTTGCAGCTCTGTCTTCGGCCGTCCAATGGACCGATCTCAGAGGTAAACTTTCTTTATATATAAAAAGGATTAAATTTCGTGTCAAATAAAATATAAAGATCTCTAACATATTTTTTTTTCTACTCATCAGTCAAGTGGTCTGGGATGGATCTGTTCCGTTTCAACAGCTTCTTCAAAATCCCACGTACCGCCCAGAAAGCCGTCGCCGAACACTGGGTCAGTGTCCCAGGTGCCAATGATCATCCAGTGACAGTTCACTGTCTCGAAAATGATGGCCGCTTCTGCATACTTACCGATTCTCACGGCAACATCGCCGGGTTCCAAGTCGCTGGTCTCGCCAAGGACATGGAAAAGGAAGGAATTCCATACGACCCATCGACCATCGCCCCCTACAAGAAGAAGACCATGTTCGGCGAAGACTACTGGACCATCACTATCTACACCGTCGATCCTGGTGAGTGAATTTAATTTTTGACACTTTTAACAAAATTTTCGACTATACCTTATCCTCGCTTTTGTAGTTGAGATCGATGCTGGAGGTCGCAGAGACGCAAGCGGACTCACCGGAACCACTGGCATCTGGATCGAAGAGGGTGACAGCTACAAGGTCATCTCTAGGAACCTGAACACCATGCTGGAGACGCTTGATTATCACTTAGAGAATTGTGTCCCTAAAATGGGCACCCATTATTACTATGCCATGAACGAGACACTTGATTGCAAAGAATTTTACCCTATCTTCCTCCTCTACGAGGAAGGCGACCTACTGGGTATTGGCTTTCAAGGATTCGGTGCCAGCAGCAGGACCAGTCGTTCTTGGTACGAATGGGTTCCCTCGATGTTCATTAAACCCACCATCCCTAATGCTCCTCAATGCTTAATCGATTGGACTGCCAAGTATAATCTTATCTCCATGCACGTTTACTTCGTTGAAAAACCATGGAAGATAAGCTGTAAGTAAGGTCCTGCATCCTGCAAGAATTTTTAAATGCATTATAAAATAAATTTTACGTACTTGTAACGCTACTTTTATTTATTTATTTATTATCCAATCGATCGATCATGCAACTGATTTACTACGGCCTTATTTTTTAAGGCCTATTCTCATCGTGTGCGTTCACAATAATATTTTCTAATTTTCATTCATCACAGCTGGATATTACTATCGCATAGTAACGTTATCCTGATATCTGATGATTGTGAAGAAATCAAATGATCATTGAATTTAGTGTAGATCGTCTACAATGAGATATAGATATGACTGATTTGGATCTTTCGATTTTCATTGATCATTGTCATATAAATATGACATCATACTGTTCTATGTATTTGCCTGTTTCGTTATTCAAGGAATTTTTATTTTAATTAAACCTCTCGTGGCTATTGTTGAGCGCAGGAAATATCTCGATACGTCGCATGAAAAATCATCCATTGAATCGAACGAAAATTAATCCATTTGAAAATTGGGTCGTTTGTATCTGCAATAAAATTTCAGTTACATAATCAATAGCGTTTCTATATCGATCTCATCTTCTTATTTGACTCAACGTAAGATTCTCTCACTTTACGTAATCTGACAATTTACAGTCATTTCTTTCTTGAGATACATTTGTGAAATTTTACGCAACGTCCACGAACGAAAAAACTACTGAAAATGCATTGAAAAGAGAAGAGCGATTTTGGGATAAATGAACGTTCAAAGATTTAATTATAAATTAATTGTTTAAAGTATTTCAATATACATATATTACGTATATATAAAGTTTATGACAAATTTTAACCAGAGTATCAGTATGTTTAATTACCACATATGCGAATGTGGAAATCGTTTAATTACAAAGCTGTTTTATAACTGTCGAACGTGTAATTAATAAACTTGTACCATATGCGGTATTTAACGTGCCTTGTAAGTTCGACTTCGATTAAATTCATAATTGAATTATAAAATAATCAATTCAAAATTAAATACACGTACGGATACATGGACTTGTATTACCTTAATATATAAAAATCCAGTGTCCGTGTGTATGTTCTGAAATAACTCAAAAACGGGTCAACTGATATTTTATATATAACTATAAGGGCTACCGCAGATCGATATACAATCAAATGTAGATAATTAACACGGCAAAAAATCTTTACGTGGATCAACAAGAAACGATTAGATATGAATTAAAATCTGGATTAATATATTAATCGAGTGTACACACATGCTTAAAATATTAAAGATAGACCAAAATCAAGTACAGTATCGCGTTGAGTATTTTATGAGAGCAAAGAAGAAGGAAAGAGAAATTTTATTATTATACATGTATATTGTATTTAAAATAATACATATATTACATGTATCCTATGTATCGATATATGCTTGACTATTATATACAATGATATAATATCAATAAAAATTATGTAAATTGTCATCGCAAAGATAACCAATCTGAGATGCTACATATGTATTATATATTTATATCCACGACTGATTGTGAGATAAAACACGAAAAATGATAGCTGCATCGCCATTGGTAAATCATATAGATTACATACGTTCATATGTGGAGAGAGTGGGGATCGTCCGATTATCAGAGCCAAGGCTGTGTGAGCAACGTCTGCGTGTTTTTCACTCTTTGATAAACGCCAACTCAGTTTACATGTGACATTAGCAACGAGCATCTGTCACCCAATTGTCTTTTCTGTGCAAATGAAAATACTTAATGATTAACGATTAAAGTTTAATCGACCAATAGTAACGTGAATTAATTGACATTGTGATTACGTTGATTTACTGAAGAACATTTTGAAGGTATGAGGACTATTTTCTATATTTCTGCTTGTATCGTTTATTCAGCCGCTCTGTGATCTCACGAGGAAACAATTCGCAGCAGATTATTATTATTCCTGACGTTCGGTAACAGTTAAGAGGGGAAATTCCCGTGTATTTCTATATACACGGGATTATTATGCGTACGACGTGTGTATCGATATATGCTATACCGTAGAGAAAGATTGCACAAGATGTTATTTAGACAAATCGGCATAATATTATGATGAAGATAGTATTTTTACTTACAGAAAATTCAAAGCGACTAATAACGATGGATTTTGAAACGGGAGGACTGCCTGGTACCCTCGTCCTGGTGATATCATTATTGACACATGTTTTACTCATATCACCAGTGATCTACAACTTGGTCTTATTTTTCACAAACCTCAGTTTCTTCGCGTGGCATCCAATATGCTGCGTCACAGGGGTACTTATCCGGAATCGAGAAGCAGATTCTTACAAAGTTTCTTCACTCTAAATAATTCATGCGTAACGTTTGAACCAGGTGGGCTTTTTGATGATGGAAGCCATCCTCGGGGTATCCGGCGAGCCGACCTTAACCTCGAAATTGACACGAGCCAGACGCATAGATCTACACTGGCTCCTGAACGTCTTGGGGCTGGCTTGCGTCGTGGCTGGCTTTAGCATTATTTTTATTAACAAAGAGAGTAACAATAGCAATCATATAACGACACCTCACGCCAAACTGGGTCTCAGCGCCATGATAATCGCCGCTGTCGTATGCGTTGGCGGGATCCTGGCGAAAAACACGAGATGGCTTTATCCAACGGTGCGTCCGTTATTGATCAAGGCCTGTCATGCTTGCTTAGGAATTATAGCCGCAATTCTCTTACTGGCTACTGTGATTAACGGGACTCATAAAAGCGCTTGGCCAGGAACTGATGTTGGCAGAAATTTAGTCTTTGCGTCGTTCGTTATTGGAGGCTTTTTAGTACTAATTAAACCTCTGCTGCTTACCGTTAAACGCGGCCGGTCGCTGTTACCGCCATCTGTCGGCACACAACCTGCACCCCGTAACCCTTGATTGAAAATTGGGCCTTACCCATGGTTAATAAAATAAAGTTACTGGTCATGTTCTCAATTGATTTACCATACGTACTTATGTTATCTGTAATCCAACTGCAGAGAGTCTCGTATCTCCAGCGATAAGATCCTCGAGCGAAATTAATCAATTCTTTCGTAATAAACGTACATGCGAATGATCGAGGTTAAAAATTAATTACGTCACGCTGTATATAATGTCAACCATATATATCAACACTTTATTAATTCCACACGCATCGTATACATATACATAGAATATATGTTATATTTTTAAATGTAATATACATATACAATAATACAATTTCTCCTCTCTCGTACCTGTATTCTCGGTCTTATCAATTAATATATATATTCCATCTAATCTTAACATTATACAACAACGCGTTTCCTCGTGCATACACACGCACGGATCACCTATATTTTTATCACTGTACCCACGTACACTAGAATTAATTATATTAACCTAGACTTTAATTAATATCTAATCGACTCATCTTGATCCACGTGAAGATTTCTTTCCGTGCTTATTGTGTATATTTGATTGTATATCGTTCTGCGGGTAGCCGTTATAATTAACCATGAAATAATATAAGTTTATGTATCGGCATTATTTAATTTTTTATAACGACGATCGAATTGATTATTCGATGATTCAATAATAAAATTAATCAAAGTCCCGCTTGTAAGATATCCCAAATATCACATATGTATATTCAAAGCCATTTTTAAGTTTTACAAAAAGACAACTCAAGTCCCCTTTTGACGTCTTAAACGTCACTTCCGGAAATTCCTCAGGCTGGGACGTTAATTTAAATTGGAGAAATTCTGTCAAAGTAAAATTCGCCATTTCGTGAACTGTGTTTCTCAGTGAATATTATCCGTCTCGAAGACACCTCAATTTCTTTCACATATACCGGGTCGTTCGATTCAAACGTATCGTCTGAGCAGAGTAACCCAATATATATATATATATTATACTCTATATATAACTATGTACTCTACGTTTACATAAATCTTATACGATATAATATTCTGTTTTCTATTTTCTACCTCAGACTGGCATTGAACGTTATTTTTTTAAATTTTTCTTACCCCATTAGTCCCGGTGCCATATTTTTCATATTTCAATTACAACTTTAAACTATTTCACTACATCGTCCCTTATCCACCGTTTGCTAGACATTGTCTATCTAATTCCAAATTCTTCTAAACCTGAGACATCGTTTATTTTTTTTTCTCTACTCTCTTCCCTCTTTTTTCTCACGTTCGCTTCATACGTAATTTATATAATTCAACATGGCGGCTCGGTAGCACTATGACACGTCACTTTGTACTGTTTGCTCTACTGTTTTTAATATTTCTCAATTTTTAAAATCTCTCTCTACCTATAATCCGTCAATCGACCTAATAAATTAATTAGACACCTCAATTGACGCAAGCTCCTAGTTAATTAATATTTTTAGTTTTTCCTTTAATCCTCATTCGTCTCATTCATCCATACCACTGCGCCTGGCTCGCGCGCACAAATCGCTGCGCGAGATCGAAAAACTGAGTTCGGTTGAAAATTTTGTATTTGCACTTTTCTGTCCCAACGAGAATATTAATTTTTTTAAACGCACGGCTACTTTGATAATCTTCGTATTGCCTAACAATATCAGCGACGGAATCACTGACGAATCATCGATTGACTATTTTGCTAGTTTTCCTATTGTTTCATTTCCCAATAGATCCTTATGCGTTCGATTTTGCTATTAAGGAAATAATTTTTTTATCATTCGCTTTATCCGCCTCTACCTATAATACAGTTACAAATCGATATTACACGATCATCGAGCACTTTATCTATTGATATTATTGTACGCAACACAATATAGCTAAATCGTTCGTGCGTGCGAACATCTTTTTTTCTGTTCTCTATAATTTCATCCAGATTTAACTTCTTAACCCCTTCGCGCGGATATGACAACATTTTATCGGGAAATTATTTTTATCAAACGTCTTTCCTTTTGTACGTGTAATATGCTATTTGCCATATAGATATACGCTCTTCTGTGTATACATATGTGATGATGTATATGTAGTATTTATATATATTTATATATACGATACACCTAGTAACACTTTACAAATCAGGTCACATACAAAATAAGGAGTTACGTTCTGCTTTT
>JARPRH010019653.1:0-10818 GCA_031763665.1 Calameuta haemorrhoidalis
AACGCGACAGAATTTCGATAAGATCGAAATGGATCGTTTTCGAGCGAACGTACAGTTTCCTCTTTAATTTACGACGTGAGTAACGTATCGCTACATAAAAATATACCTGCTTTCTTTCTTTCTGTTTTTTTTTTTTTTTACAAACAGAAAGGGAACGAGAAAAAGAGAAAGAGCAATCAAGAGGTACTTTTCCTTGACGCTCTTTGAGAGTGCGCCTGTATAATTTAAAACGAAAGGACCGACTGCCCACTGCGGATCCGCCATTAATTCCGTGAACAATGGGAACTCGTGACGAACAGGACCGACGATCGAGACATTTGGGCGAATTCACATGAGAGCGTAGTCGTCGCATTTTCGTAATTGAAATCGTCACAGGTGTAGGTATACGATTCATTTAACGGCCTAATAATGTAACAAGCCTAATTTCCATTGTAGCGATTTCGGATCGATGGGCATGCAGGTCTCTAGAAACATACGAACAATGGAGATAGGCTCACAATGAACGTTTGACACGAAAAGATTCCTGTTCGTGCGTTCGCAAATACATCGGAGCCCGTTAAATTGCCTAAAGAATTTTTGTCATTGAAGAGACGAGAGAAATTCATTAATTGCCGGCAATTAAAGTCGTGTCCGAATTATTTATCGATCCTTAGTTCTCTTTTTAGAGATCTCACCTACACTTGCGCTAAAGTCGAACCTCATTTGAATCGGCAGTGAGAATCTACGAAGTAAGTTAACGACGCGATCTTTAGATTTGCTTTTGGCGATGCAATCATCGAATTTACAATCCCTACGTCCAGTCGCCATCGTCCAGCGTGAACGTAACGTCTGGAATAGAAAGCCGTCGTCAGGTTAATTTAGATCAATGCAAATTCCATATTTGGACTTTTATTCCCAAAAGAATCGTATAAAATTGCAAAATCTGCGAGTGCGAGAGAGACGGAGCCATGCGGTCTACCGCGCGTAAGAGAAGGACAGAGACACAGTTGACCATAAATATCGGCACCTTCGTGCTATCGGCTAAGCTGCCAATATAATGTTAAATGTTCATGACTTTTACGATAAAAGAAAATCAATAAGGTTTTAAACGCTAAAACCGATTTCATATTGAATAACTTAGGAAAGTTTGTGACACGGGATTAAAAATATTAAACAACTTTCTGTTTGCATTCATTTCCTACTCGACTAGGTGTCTTCGCGTTTCGTTAAGGAGTTTAAAAAAAAGAAGATGGTCGTGGCTATTTAGTTAAATGAAATCGAACACGTGACCCAAATCTATCACCTTATTGAACACTCGGCGTACGAGCGCTGAAAGAAGACGAAAATAAATTCCACGCGTACTTCGATTCACGTAAACTTTCTCGTGCTTTAATAGTAATACTATATTCGAACGATAACGCAATCGGCTCGTGTACTAGTATATAACCGCAATAAATTAAATGTAGTTAACCAATGTAAATACAGCATCGCCATATATAAATTTATGAACTCATAACGTAATTCGATTAAACGTATTAACACTGTATTAATTAACAGATCGACGCCAGATCCGACAGCTAATTTATATTATATACAAAAATAAATTTGCACCTTTCCCAGAGCCAGCACATCGGCTGATCATCTGTTATCGTTCGAGTCCAATATATATGGCAGTGGTGCCAACGCGTGGGACGCTTAAAAAAAAAAAATTATCTCTACAAACTAATTAGTATGATAAACGAGATCACACTCTGATTAAGACACTCTTTCTTAATGGCTATTCAAATATTGTTCCACGCACGAATTATACTTTCTAAACGCTTTTCACTTTCGTTCTGTTGATCCAGGACCAAGATTGAATTTCGCCGTAGATCGTTTCATCCACAAGTCGATCGATCCTCATACGTCACAAGCCGCTGGATCATCTTTAAAATCCATGACGCTGGGTGCGAATTCTTACCAATGTGTAATTCGAGGCTCGACGGCAGAAAAAAGTAATCGATTTCCTGGCTTCGATTCTTCTTCGTTATCAAAGCTGATTTAATCGGGTGACCTCTGCTTGATATCGACATACATACGTCCTGCTGGAAAGGGAAAAGAGTCGTATGTCAATTTTTGATCCAAGCAGAGTTTGACTTAATGGAAAGCAATTCATTAATTATTGAATCAACGAGTAATTAACATATGAAAGCGGCTTGTCTCTCCTCGTTAATGACGACAAGCATAAAATATTTTCATACGTGATGCTTCGCACGGGTGACGCGACGCATACGGGAATATTTTGCCGAGCAGGGAGCCTCATGTGCATAATTTCTGGCTGCATTCCCTTATGCACTCGGGTCTGAATGGCTCATGCATTTAAACATGCACTCCAATGCACGGTAGCGATCGGGATGCATTTCAGTATGTATACGTGTCATTGAGTTTTACGTCGATTATTCGTGCTCGAGTTATTTTCCTGGAACGAGTTGGGATTCTGGGAAAGAATTGCAATCTCCTCGTAATCAGTGATTAGGTGAGAAGTGACGTCGGAGAAAAATTGTTTGGTCAATTTTTTTGTCTTTTCTGAAAAAAAAAATATATATATATATAATCGGTGAAGGGAAACATGTTTTGGTATAAAAAACTAGGAAGTTGTGCATTTTAGCGCGTCTTCTGTAAGAAAAGTGCATAAGGACTGCATACGATGCACTGGTATGCTTCGCAGTGGAAAGTTGCAATTTGCAGAAGGTATGAGTCGTTCTGTTGTTATTTCAATTATGCGACGTCACATGTGCATCGATCGTCGATATGATCGACTAGTTTATCGACATTGGATTTGTGCGATGCATTGAATAAATTAATGGGCAGGAATGCAGTTGCGTTGCATCGTTGGACAAACGTCAGGAAATTTCTATGAAATCGATGAATGAATTAATCGATGAATGAATGACGCTTTTTTTTTATTGATTTTTTTTTTCTTCTCTCATTGACAATATTTCTTTGATTATTAACAGTCTTTTCAGAACTATCATATATATGTATATACTGCGACGCGTTACCGTACACTTTCTCTATTGTTTCGTTGCCGCGACTTTACGAGGGACTTTTACATGCTTCCACGTGTAGTTTATATAAGAAATTTGTTATGGTTAATCGACTGCAGTATACCAGATAAAAAGATTATGTTTTACGCAAGACTCGAGATTTTCAATTAGAAACAATACACGGTCAGAAATTTCTCATGCTTTGTCTGCTATCCCTCCGTGTAATTATACTATGCTATAGTATACCTATATATACGTACATACATAGTACGTCCACAAGTAACGAAATAACTTATTTACTTAAGGTTCGCTTCTATTTGTTTAGTCGTGCGTTAATTTTAAAATCCATTTCCACGATCTAGCTACGATTCTTATGAAATATAATTCTACAATGTTTATCCTCGTTCGTTGTAAACTATCGGTCGCGTTAATGAAAATCACAAAGGAAGTTGGTGCAGAGCTATCCAACATAAAGAAATCGATACACGACATCTTCAAGATAGAATAAATAGCTATGCAATCTATGTGGAACCGTCAGGTTTTAATTAGTATAATTAACAAGCAGCGAACCATTAACTTGATTGGATCCTCTCGATCGGCTCCGTAGATGCACGAAGAGCCTTCTGCTTTCTCATCAATCTTAATCCTATTACGCGTTCTACGTTAACTGCATGTTACGTATACGTAAACTCTTTTCGTGCAACTATGTATACATATATGTATGTATACTATTTATATATATATATATTTACTACAAAGTGCAGCTTTATCTCTGCACGCGGAACTTCAATCGCATAGATTGGAAATCCAGAGCTTCTTATCCATGTATGTATTATCAGTCAGAGAAATCCAGATGTACCATGGAAATAAATTTGTATCTAGATAACATAGATAATATATGCAGTATTTATAATGCGTCGGGAACAAGTCAGCCTTAACACGTCTTACAATGACACCCATGAACGCCATGTTTTTAATTTTTCCATCATTAAAATCAAATGACCCTTTCCTTTGTTCATCAAACAGGATCGTACTGTTTATTCGATTGCATCGATGTACGTAGGTGACATTTGAAAACTGGTTTTCAACTGTTCTCATACTGTTCATTGTAAACGGTGACTCGACGATAACTGCTGTAGTAATATAATACTATAGTTCTTAAGATATCGTGCAGGTACGTATAAGTCGTGTTTAACTATAGTTTAATTTTATCGTTAAGATACGATAATTATTTATGCCAAAGTACATAATGCTATAGAGTTTGACTATTTTATTACCCGCTGTTACTTACCGAATATTAACGTGGCGATTTTCGCAAAAATCACTTTCTACAGGATCGTAACTCCGAATCAGCGCAGCGTGAATCCAGTGGCACTTGGCTGTTTATATAATGCATCTAAATATCCTATGTATTCATACCGAATTGCCGTAAAATTATCCAATGTAATTTTTGCATCACGGTGAAAATATTTTATAGCCGGACGTTATTGCTCAATGTGTGCGCCATTTTAGATCAGAGGTTCCTATTGCTTTCTGTAATAATAAAGTATAATTTTCTTTTTTCTACTCTTACATAATCGTACTCACTCCGGTATCATTGTCATTTTTAAGTATCTTCGTCATTGGTTATCGATCCGCATTCAGGAATACGTAGTTCAGGGAATACGCACACAGATAATTGAATTAGCATATCTCCATCCAACTGCGCTTGGGTGCCGAGGGTTATGCAATTCTCTCGCATCGCTGAGTACTGGAACCAATGATATGTAAATAGATCGGTGCAGTTTTTGCAGCGTTCAACGACTTTCACTGATATTCGTAGCGAGGTCCGCTCAGGCCGTGTAACACGTTACAACTTGCCACCGATGGCCGTTACTAACAGTCTATTTATTATTGTGTACGTGTGAAATATGGCTCACCCGGTATATATCGTTGGTTACCAGTTGCCAGTTGCGACAACCAGATGTTGCTGGAACTGGTGCGCATAACAGTTTCCATTGGTCCGTTCTAGTTGGAGAATGCTTGGAAAGACTGTAGCGTTTCATGTAAACTGATCTTGGCTATTGGATGCTGGCGCAACGTTGTGTCTATGGGAACAATGGGGAATGCGTGAGAATCGATCGGCCGAGTATGATTGTCAATTTGGATTATTTTATTATACGACTTTTCATTTATTCCTGTTTTACCCTACGAGCTGAATACTGCCGTCACGAATGTCGCCAATTAATTGTACCGGTAATGTCATTTGAAAATTTAACGAAAGAGACAGTCGTGTTACTGGAAAAGTGTCGAGATATTTATCGCGGCATTACGTTTGACAATGCGTAACGATTCTGATAATACCTGTGATTATCTAGTGAATAATAACCTCGATATCTGTTCAGTGTTATCCGATTATTGATTTGCCGATTGGAATATTCCTCTTTTTCGTACGAGCTTGACGTTCTGGATATCATGCAGTTTGTAGGTTACACCAAAGTTACAACATCGACTTGTTATTCTTTGTAAAAATCACAGATTGCTCCACATTGTAATTTATGTACGTTTACAGAGTGGCAATAATTGTCACGAATGTCATGTCACAGGACTCGTATCCGTTCGTTCGGACGGCGGACGTACTGGAACATCCGTGAGCTGTCGGTCGGTGCAGCAGGGTGTGTAAAAATAAGAAAACGCAATAAATTCCAAGGTATTGTGTAACTTCTTCGATGGGTATTTAACGTCGCATTAACAACTTTGCACATAACCAATGGATATTTGCCAAGCGGTAACGAGCCAACTAATATAAAACAGACTTGAATTCCTGCATAGTAACTCCGAACACACCTTAGTGAATCGAACTAACCTTAAAAATCAGCCGTTTTGAACTAACACGCATATTTCTTAGTTTTTCTTTAAGGAACCGTGCAATCAATCGTCATTACCAGGTATATAAATCAGCAATGTATCCAGTTCGTATGACTGATCATATTATAATGATTCACGCATCAATGCTGAGATTGCACCATCTGTGGGATAGCAGGGATACCAAACTGTTGATTTCTTTTAGATCGAGATCAATGGGCTGTGGATTGATCGTATCTTACAGAAAGTTCACGTGGCACGTACGTCTACTATGTACACTTTACATACGTACGAAGTTAGTATGCATCGTGTAGGTACCAAAATTGACTTCCTTACTTTCCTTATGTATCCCCAATAGGGGACATGTGCCGGTGGTACCTGAATTTATGTCTTGTCAAATTGTAAACACCAGTGTCAACGCTTAATGTCACGCTAATAAGGTATAATGAGGCGTGCGCCATCTCTGGGTATTTCATCCAAACGTCCGTGTACGTACCAGGAATACAGAGCGGAGAAGCCATGTTTGAAAAAATTGACCGATATTTCTAGTACACGACAAGACAGGCGTGAGAGTGACATCAGTGCTGGGTCCCAAAAAATCTCGTTGACACATGGACCACTCCCAAACTACAGGTGGGCCTTCTTCCTTTGAATATTAATAACGATCCCTAACCATACCCACTGTATCGGTTGTGTCTTATGCCTAATCAATTGGATAGATCAGATTAGATAACGTGGCAGTATCCGTTGCTGGTTTAATTTTCATAAAAAGGCGGCCTTCGTCGTCTCTCACCATATAACCCTGCGATCTTATTTTGTTGATCTACATATGTCTGTACCGACTGGTGTATGTTCCACGTATGCTCTACCTATGACTAGACGATTTTGGGCCGACTTGCATCCATGATTTATTTTTCGTTGAGCTTATTCCGTTCTCTCGACTTTCTTTCACGAACGTGAAGATTTTGAGGTTAATTGAGGCGATCGAAGTGGTTGAAATGAATTCACATTTTTCCTGCTACTGTCTTACTTGTTTTATTTCCTTTGTTTTTTTTTAGCCATGCAGAGAGGTCTTTGAGAACTGGGTCGAGTATCTGGATATTTCGAATCGTTAACTAATGAACCTGCACGCTTTTGGGAACGGAAATCAAGCCGGAAGTGAGCACTTGCGATTGCTCGTTAACCGGTTTTGTAATGCTGAATTAAATAGCGGTAAGTATATGTAACAGGGATACTCTTGCGATTTTCCTGTTTTTATTATTCGTCATGAAGTTTCTAGAATTGCGAATACTTCAGGTAGAATCATTTTTGTAGATAAATCTATTTGGTCAAAATGGATTTTCGTTTACTTTAACAATACAATCTTTACGACAGGACGCGACAGCTTTTATTGTGCGCTAAGAGAAATTTCTTTTTTTTTTCTTTTTATTAAACTTTCATCCGTAGGCGCTGATACTCTCTTCGTATTCTATTCGTATGAAAATTCAACGATGTTCCGTCTACCGGTAGAACCTGTCAGAGTGCTGCCAATTGCCAGTTGCAAATAACCAATAGTTTTGAAAGACGTCAGGTGCGAGTTTAGTAATTCGTATACATTGTGACATAACTATTAAGGCCCCTAGTGTTCTCTATCGTCTACGGTAATAAAGCAACGTTTCGAATGCGCGCTGCGCCCTGATTTTTATCTGGAAAGAGTGCCTTAATTTTGCACAATCTCCCACTATCTTCGGCATTGCTCCCATTAACCAGTAGCCAGGAATGCGTTTGTTATCCTACGGTAAAGAAAAAGTGCATGGAATTCAATCAAATATTCTCCTAACGAACAGACATCATAATTAAACGTACAATTACACCTCTTTAGGAGATATCGATTTTCTTACTAACGATTTTCTAGCATGGCGAAGAATTAAGTGAAATTGGAAACTCACGATTTTGTCGGAGGCGTTTGTACAGTCCCTCTTTTTTATCGACCGAGAAAAAGGGACCGGACTACGTCATTTACGGCAACGACCTTCAACTAAGTCCAATTATCCTTTGGCTAACTGGGTTAAAACTTAAGCAACTTTAATCGGACTCCCGATCTTATAAGTCTTGGCTGATTGGAACGTGACATTTTTTTTTGTACAGTGGGTCCTGATAGTCACGAGGATCCTGGATTTTATTGTCTGGCTGTCAAAAGTCCATCCTTAATGACGGTGGGGGTTGCATGTCGAACTTGAACGTGACTTTCTCTGGTTTCTTATTGTCTTTGCGCGGGTTTCCTATTTCTTGGACCGAGTCTCCCAAGCACGCAAATTCCCAATGGCTAATCGGGTTGCGTCGTCACAAGCATTTCCTTCGCTAGGCTGAGTACAATTATGTAATTAAAAAAAGATGTGGAATGTTAATTCCAGAACGAGCTAAATTTCCCCGTAACTTTTTTTTTCCATGTTCGACAACCTTACTTAGTTATACTAGGATTTTCATGGCGAATCGTGTCGCCATCTACTTATGCAAACTTTGTTGCACTGTTTACGAGTTCTTATATCAGCCATCTCATTTGTGGATGCTGATCGATTATTTTTAATAATATTAATAATTACTTCATGCAGCTACCTCTCACCATAAAACTATCACTTGCTTCTACCACGAAGACCTTGCCCTGAACAACGCCCAGTTCACCCCACGTTTGGAGTATTTGCCATCGGCTAGAAAAAACGACTAGCGGGCGGTCCGCTTGGCCATTGAATTTTAAAGGTTCATGGACGTTGCTCTGAAAGAATGGAACAATTGGGAAATTAAAAGGTCCGGTTTCTCAATTTTTCTTAACGCACAACATTCCTCTATACTTTTATTATTATATTATTATTTTTTACAGTACCCAGAATGTAGCAATTATCATTTTATAAAACCTATTAAAGTGCAGTAGGTGAGTACCATTCATGTCATATGCAATTTCAAATTCTAAGGAATGTGTAAACTGTTATTCAAGTTAGTTATGCTCCTGGAAAATGTGAAATTTTCTTAAATTGTGGCAGAAATAAGTTCATATAGGGATGCAGGTGTACACCGATGTAATTAGGAGTATGTTACAATGATATGTCTAAATGACTGTCGAAGGATGTGGTTAATGCCTTCGCAAGATACAAATGGCATCAGATAACAATCTCAATGATGTACCAAGAAATTCTCATACATCATTGTTTACACTAATCTGCAATCCTACAAAAGGAAATATTTCACCTGATTTCTGAGCTTTCATTTCTTGAACACTTTTACTGTGTCTTTCCATCTGTCATTGCTTATACAAAGTAAATGACTATGCGCAAACTTTTCTGCAAGTGCAATATATCATTGACCGGTCAGTAATATTGTGGTCTACTTACTAAGCATGATGAATCGAGTAAAATTAATACTCGAATAGCTAGTGATGAATTGTCAGTGGATACATGAACAAGTGAGGTAATTAAATTGAGTTAAATTCTGAGTCGATAATTAAGTTACCAACAGAATGGTCAAGACCGTAACCTCGTTTTAATGATATATCATTATATATAATTACATTGTCCTTAATTTCTTGGTACAATGTTCTAAGTCCCCTTCAGGATAGTGAACGTGCCACACGTCCATTTTATTTTACCTTAAACACCTTTTTTTTTATATATATTCACGCCCATTCTACAATTAAGCCTAACAATAATAGTCGAATTAAGCAACAGTACGACACTGCGGAACTTGTTGATGTCGAGGTTATAAATTGATATTTGAAGCTCATATATCTCATAGGTGCGTAACAGTCAAATCATTGTATCAATGGCAATAGTTAACCGTGTGATATTTTGCGTATGACGTTTAACGTTATCGCAGATCAATTTCGCCTTACAAAAATTGATCAGTATTAGTCATAGTGATGATAGAACGATTGAAATCGATAAACATAAAATATTAGTAAGCGAATTTCGTATACGCAACTAACGATATGTCAATGTGCTCTTTAGCATTGTCTTGTGGAAGTTTGGAGTCGTGGGCGTCGATTATCGCACGTATTGAATTGGCGCGGTCGTAAGGTCAATCCTGTTACTTCCTAAAGGCAAATTCTCATTCGATTCGTTGCTGTCCCTTGATTACATGGCAAATAAAATAACAGGGGCCTTGATTTCGCCTGAGAAAGTTAATTCGAGTGCTTTGTCTATACACACGGATGATATTTCGAGACTTCTTTTTTTTTATTATATTTTTTTTCAACTTACATCACAGTGCAACTTTGTAACAGCATCCTGTTCTATAAGGTATACTACGGAAGTCATAATAACTTTCAGCACTTTGACTAATGGTGAGTTTCGAATACTCGCAAGAAAATTAAAGGTGTCGTTCACATTTACTAGAATTATAATCCAACAGTGTGTGAAATTCGTTAAATCTTTGTTTTTTCAAGGCGATATCGCCTTGTCGACACTTTCGTCCATGGAAACGAGTCACAGGCATGCCTGGTATTTTTATCGAACGAAAGAAAGTTTCGCAGAAAAACAAGAACAAGAACACGCAGCTGCTCCCACGACTTTGCTATTGGCGTTAGAGCACAGTTAGTAAACGCGAGCACCATAAAGTTTTTTCGTTCGCCAACTCGGTTCTGCCTTTTATTCACGTAGTGTAACAGATACGTGTGTGCGCTCGAATAATTTGCATTTGGCAATTAAAATTCTTAATTTTATTATTTCCCTCGTTAGAAGACCCAATAGCGAAAGGGAGTAGTAGAAAGTGAATTTACCAATTAAGAAAAATTGCATCTGCTTATCGACAGCCTTGGATAAAATCAAGCAACAGCTAAGATCGTCATTGCGATTCCCATTACGAAATTCAACCGCGAAGACAGCAATTCCGTCGATGACAGTAGACTGGCAACACAACACGCTATACCTGATTAACCGATGACAGTCATCCAAGTACCAATTCCTATTACGAAATTGACCTCGATTCCCAATTTCTGTAC
>JARPRH010019749.1:0-10796 GCA_031763665.1 Calameuta haemorrhoidalis
ATGGCTGCGGCGCGGCGAAGAGAGGACGGGCAACGCGCGGCGCGACCATCTCAGAATCGCGAACGTCTTGACTAACGTTATTTTTTCTGACCTTAGGCTTGTTATCTGAAGGCGATCGAGACGCGGCCTGACTTTGCCGTTGCTTGGAGCAATCTTGGTTGCGTTTTCAACGCTCAGGGTGAGATATGGCTTGCCATTCATCATTTCGAAAAGGCTGTCGCTTTGGATCCCAATTTCCTGGACGCCTACATCAACCTTGGTAACGTCTTGAAGGAAGCTCGTATCTTTGACCGGTATGCATACAGACCACTTTCATTAATAATTTTAAAATTTGAACATTGAATACGAAAAGTCTATGCGCGTCTAGGATTTTTCAAATATAGACGGTAGAGTCCTTTCTACTCTGTATTGTATAGGCGTCAGCATTATTTGCATAGTTTAAAACTATCTAAAATTTGAATTTCAAATTCTTGTAGATTTTATATTCAATAAGATTTTATCCCTTTACGAATTTCGACTGATCTCAGGCTCTTTCAATAGTATATTTATGATATGCACGAGATATAGCTGTCTGTTTACACCTTACCTGCATTGTGCTTCTTTTTACTCGGCATCCAGCAGTGTATCCACGATTCCTAAGATGGTCCACGACCAACATAAACGTGAACTCTTTGATCTCGTGCTGAATAAGTATTGCCAAGAAAATCCAAAGAACTTGATGAAAAGCTCGTACGAGCGAGGCTAAGGCGTGTTTGTCATTTGAAACTCAAGTTATAAAAGAAAAAAAGGTGGGCTTTCCAAACCAAATCGTAAAACTAGCGCGAAAGTTAATTACGGCTTTGAACTGAACATCCGCTCTAATCAGCATTAGCGCAAAGTACACTAGTGTGTGTGTCGGTGCGCTGATTGTGGGAGAAGAGAAAAAATAGCAGGAAACGAGCCAAACGACAGGGAACACTTTTGGGTTATTTCGTCGCTTAACTTATTATCGACTATGGTTACGTGTAGTGTGAAAATAGGTCAAGAGTTGACGCACCCTTTCTTTCCAACGAAAAAGTCTCATTTATTTTCACGCCGCTGAATCGGATTGGCTTGGTTATTCACGTTTTCCTTCTCCATTCCTACCGAACTTATCTGCCTTCGCTGCAGAGAAGGAGACACTAATATTCCTATAACGCGTTCGGTTAGCGAACAGAGGAAAATCGAAGAAGTGAAGTTCAGCAAAGTGCAAAGTAACCTAAGAATCTATCCGACACTGCTCTTTTTTTCTTCTCTTTCTTACCTTATATTTCCAATCTCCTCTGGATCCTTTATTTTCTTTCCAAAACTTCCAAACTCATCTTAAGCATTCGCTCTAAACTGGAATTTACTATCAGCTACGAACATTTCGAGCACCGGGTCTCTTCATTTAATATTCTGCAATATATTATGGGAACGATGTTAAGCGTGTGTGGCTTTTTTTATTTACTTTTAAGTTTGCCTTTTTACATTCATGTACGTCATCGCGTGCATAATTTATCCCTATTTTGACAGAACAGTCGCCTGTATAAATCTCTTCGGGCGGTTATATCGACATTGAAAATGTTTTTTCAGATAATTATAAAAAAAAGGATGAGGTAGTTCGTTAAGCACTGTGTTGGAGAAAGTAATTGCAGCTTTACCAGTCAATACAGCAGCATGGTCGGAAGGCTTTCAATTAGTGCACTGACAAACGGAACTTTATTAGTTTCCTTCCATTAGTGCACAGTGGATACACCCTTCACGCTAATGAGAACAATTTGTCGAGGGGATATTGAAGTGTTGGAATTTTCTTTTTTAAGAGAAAATAATTTGTTAAATGTCTTCAAAAGACCGCCAGACAAATGACTAATGAGTACTTGATGAAGTGACTACTGATGCGTAATTATATTCTTCCTCTCGATCTATCCAATCTTTTTAATTCTTCCATTTATTTCATTCTATTGACTTCGCGTTGATGACATTCTTTGATATACTCATTGAGTGGCTTACCAATTGATCGGTGTCCCAGTGAGTGATTGTGATGCCATCCGGTACGATATTGCTGCGAATGTCAATTGGATCCCGTAAATAACTGAAACGGCGTCGTTCCTTCTCCTATATTCCACGAGGATGCTTCACTAACGACGTGGGGGATCATGTCAAGAAAGTCCCGGAAGTTCTATCAGGAAAATGAAATGTATACTGATCGTGGCTCCACGGCAAAACGCGTATTTTTCTTTTTACTGTTATTCCTCAGGATTTTATTCATGGAAACATTCTGAACACTCGAGTCTGACGAGAAAAGTTATTTAAATTCAGAATCAATAACTGCCTCGTCTAAACACAATTGTTCTCAATAATCATTGAATAACTTTTTTAAGGAAACTACAGATTCTTTACGATCGCTGCCAGACGGAAATTCCTTTATGTTCTGCCAAGTGTCTCTACTAAAATCCATCAGTCATGTACACTCCCAGGCGCCATCCGCGAGCTCTGACTTGAGATTACGAAGAAAAATTTGGTAGAGGAATAACTCTGTGAAGGAAGTCAGAGCTCGAGCTAAGTATCAGGATTTTGAAAAACTATATGAGCGAGGAGAAAATATGGAAGAACTATTCTCGTGCGGTAGAAATTCGGCAGTCTCGCTCGGCCAATTCGATAATGATTTATTATTTCTTTTAGTATTGACCGGCGCTGCTGTAGATTCGAGGCCGCAATTCTTCGCGTATAGCTAATACAACAATGGACCTGATACGAGAATCTGTATCGTCGGTAATGGAGGATGTCTTTTCTTCTTCAAACATCTCCGTGGAAAATTTTTCGGGAAACAAAATCATCTCTCTCTGGCTTTATTGGGAACGAGGAGAAGCCGCCCGAATGGTGTCTGCTTTTATTCTCTATCAATTGGTAGCCAATAAATTACGTAAAGGCTGACGTCGTTCTACCCACGAATATCCGTTTCACGATTTACGAGTTTCTCGGGGTTCTAAAATTTTATATTTCACGCGTTTTCGCTTTGGCCTTTATACAGAGTCACGGGAATAACGCTAAGCAAGCTCGAAATCACTTGTTACCCTTATACCCGTATATTTGTATAATGATAGTTTACGTTAATTGTTATTAGGTAGAAGCATAGTAAATAATGTTACCATTATTTCGCACGTAGACTTTCCATCTGCATAAATTGTTTTTTATGCGTGACGCGTTGCGTGCTGTAATTGGAGGGTCGATTAAATGAAAAAATCCATACAAAGTTTTCCACCCGAAGAATTCGAGCTGCGCCTGACGGAGGGTTATTTTCGTATATTTTCGAAGTTCAGAAACTCTCCGTGCAATTTTCATTGTAAATACAGCTGTGGCGTATTCTTTGCGACATGAATACAATCCATCAAAGTGACACAAACATGTTTGTTATTTTGCAATTTCGAAAAACACAGGGGAATGGAGATGAAAATGAATTTATTATAACAGAAGAAAAAGTAGCTTTGGTACTTAGACTGGTTTTCTGCAAAAATTCCGTAAAATGCTAAATGAGTTTTCTTATGGATACGAAAGGCAGTCGTAGCGGTATTCGTCGGTAATCGTCGGTAATGATATTTCAGAATATCGATTATCGTGTGATTTGCGACCAGTAAATTCCGAATCTTTAATTTACAGGAGAAATTCATTATTCCGTTGGAGCGGCTTAAAAGTTGCGTTTTCAGCTCTTTAATTTTAACTTGTACTATTGTGAGGTATCTAGGGTAAACGATATTCCCTAGGAAATCCTGAGAAATGAGTATATCTATATATACTATGAATATGTCTCGTAACTGTCACCCCCTACGTGATATCACGTCAGTCTGCAACATTACAGATATCGTCACAGATACCACGTTTGCAATATGAATAACCAGTTTTCGAAATCATTTTCTAGTTCTTCATCGCGGCGGGAATGGCCGAAGATTTCACGGTCTGTCCGTTGATTTGCGCTACAGTGACTATATCGAAGGTGCTAATTGCGAACTGTTGCGAACTTTTCTTTTTAGTCAGTTCTGCCAATCGTACTTTTTACTGGTAATTTTGTCTAACTTTGCTCTACTTTCTTTATACAGTATGCCATCATGTATGGAACGAATGGTGCAGCTATATTCAAGATATTTACGGCATCGTTGTATCGTGCCTGTCGACCTACAAATTTTTAGGAATTTATTTTGAACTATATTTTTGACTAAAATTTCGTTCTTTTATGCATCTAAATTTTTTCATTGTTTCCTATAAAATTGTAATGCGAAGAGTTGTGGGAATAGTGAGAAAAAGTGCATCGGATATCGTTGGATATGATTTTACTCTTTGATTCGAGTAATTCAGAATTCTCATAATCATACTTTAATGATCATTTTATACAACCACCTTATTTCCAAAATCGTTATATAGAGAAGAAACAGCGTAATGAAATTTTAAGGGCACATAATTTGTACATTGGTGAACATGATAATTTACGTTTTCAGAGATATAGTCTGTCGATTTTCCTGGCCATTTCACGACAAATTCGCATTGTACTGCCCAATCGTACACTTGCGTAAATTCAATGTGTCCAAAATTCGTATCATGCGTCCTTTATACGAATCCACGAATTCATTTCGCAACACATTACACAAAGTATTTACGAAGTGTGCAAGTGATATATCTGTACAGTTTCTAGTCCTTACTGCTTCTATTGCTCAATGAAATATAACCAGGACGAACTATCGTGCGAATTTACAAACCCAGGGACGTGGAAACTACCGATTTGTAATGCATGGGATATTCCCAAGCAGAATTACCATTATTGCATCACTATGATAATCATAATATTTATCATCTTCTAGTTTTCAAAAAAAACAACCTGGATCGTTAACGCAGCTTCCATCTAGAACATTTTTACCTCGATTGACCCAACCTTTCAACGATTTTTCGAATTGTTATTCACATCGGCCGAGCTTTTACCCCATTTGAAAAAAAATTGTAAGCGTTTCGTATGATTGATAAATCTCATCCGAATCAATGTTTCGTAAAAGAACAACAGGCCGATCGTTGAATCTCATTTTTCTTCAGGTTTATTGTGATTTATACCACTCCCATAACTCACACCTTTCACTTCGTCGCGTTATCTTTCGCTCCCACGCTCCTGGTACATTCTGACTACATGTAAACGCCTTCAGCTTGGTCTCCGTTTACTCTAACTTCATTTATTAGTCACGGTATGATATTAGAAACGCGTTCTGTGTCTTTTTTTCTAAAAGTGTGTTTCCTGCGTAACTAATGAGGGTTAAAGCGTTTCAGCAGCGACATGTGAATCCCCTTAGACGCTTCTGCTTTCCCTTGTATATTTTTTTCTAGCCGAATTAAAAAATTTCACGACTTTTCGCAACGTATTTTTTCTGTTAAGGATTTAATAACATATTCAATCACGTGCAAGAGGAGCGCGTTATCGGAATTTATACCTGGGTGCTTGAATAACGAATACATGGATTATGAACGTATATGTATACATATCTGGGAGCTAAAATGTTGGGGTAAACCATGTACTCTGCCTTCTGGATTGGCAGTGTTAGAGATAGAAACACAAGAATCCACGGAATAGAACATTGTTTTCTCAACCCTCCGCAACTTCTCGACGTTGGATATCATTTCTCATTCAATCCCTCAAGGACCACGTGTCTGTCACTCTTATTATTAATAATTTGACAGGTTGGAAGGATGTTTCAAGGTATCTACATATTTGATCGATTGATCGATCGATTTTACGAGCTTTTTCGCCTTCCGTCTTCGTTAACTGCTACCCGCTTTTACTTTCATCTATGATTAAATTTTCGCTTTGCTTGTTTTTGAGTTCCATACGTATACACATTAACCCTTAACTACACAGGTCTGACCTTAGAAACATACTTCGCAAGACGAGATCCGTGAGACCTCAATCTGTGGCTGGATCGTAAGGCCATTTCAACGAATAAAATGGCTCAAAAATAGAGTTTTCACCTCGCTCTCTTCGTAGTTTACATAAATTAAATGACCAGGTATCAACTAATAATTATCTAGTATGTTTTTTTAATTCGTTGAAAATTTACGTAGAAACAAATTCGGCAGGAGGGCTAAACATAAAATTGGTGAGGACCTTGAAGACCGCACGTGTGTAGTTAAGGGTTAAACTAGGCGCCTAAACGCGTCTCGCAATTCTGAGGCCTCGTTCTACCCGTCAATATATTTTTTCACCGTCACAAATCGACCAGAATGGTAAACAACTTCCTGAAGCACCTTTATGTCACTGATCATACGTTCGCTCTTGCACAGAAAGCCAAAATGAAATCCACGGGATTTACGTATCTTATAATACAGAGAACAGAGTACAAAAGCAAATGGTTTAATATTGTATGCATAAGTAAGGAGAGCGCAGACTAGTGTTCTTTACAGTAGGGTAAATATATTACATCCATGGTAGTTCAGTGTGTAGAGTCTTAGCCAAGTGTCAGCGTGTCGACTTATGAAACCAAAGATTCTAGGTTCGAGTCCCGGTCATGTGATATATAATTGGTGAGGTTTTTTCAAATTTGAATTCAAGCACAGTTTGATCGACCACTGTTTGATGTTGAACTATAGACAGAGGCCTTAAAGTCTGTGCAAAATTAAATAAGTGACTTTAGTTATTTCATCGATGGCTTAAATTGATGGTCTCGGTGAGAGTAAGAAGTCATACAATTGAAATGTATATGTTTTTCATAGGAAGTCTTTTACTTTTTGTGTCTCAAGGGATACCTCTCGATATGTCGATTTAGGGGGAAAACTCGAAAGTAGGTTAATAGCGATGAGATCCCTAAGTCCCTTATCGGTATGAAAATGGAATCTGAGTATAGATGAAACGAATTTACATGCCGCGTGTTCCCGAGAGGGGACTATATAAATTAATGAAAGGAATTGCTGAGATCCTTAAAGATTCTCTTAAAGCTCTGATAAATTATTAGCCTCTATTCTACTCGTCGACGTGAAAGTATTGTTTGTGAAATGGCGGATGAATCTGGATGCTCATCTATTTTTTCCACTGAATTAAAAGAGTCTCGAGAAGAGAAAAAGGCGTTGAAATCGTGAGCACTTTCTTTATATGCCTTTTTGTCTCGACGACTGATGATCGGGCTGCACCCTTTTTAACAAATCACGAGGCTCGCGACCAGGTAACTATGTTTTCGGAGTGAGCTGACGAGGGCTCGTTTGAAGTTATTTTCAGCCGGGCAGCACGGAAGGCAATTTACTCAGTTTGACATTCCTGGTACAGCGTGTTCAGTTAACGTCAATGTCAGCATCAACCTGAACTTAGATACGGAGATTTTAAGCCACTCAACAAGGGATGGGGACGCGTTAGCAATCTACGAAATTGCTCGCTAACCTTTGCAATTAATACTAAACGTGCCATCGACGGGTCATTTGACCCTTTTAAAGTCAATAATACGTTTATTATTTACTATATGACCTTTAAATCGTGTTCTTTATGGTTTTTGTTTTAATGTCACGTCAACCTTGTACTCGGTACATTGTCAATCAAAAGTCCACTGGGATTAGAATATCATAAACTTTCAATGTAGCTAATTTGATTCATGGTTTTATACCAAAAAAGTCATTCGATCTCCTGCGCCGTTTCCCAAATCATATTTGAATTGATTATTTGATCACGCGAATAGTACGCTATAAAGGAAATCCCTTGTGCGCGAATATAGCTACCTGCATCTCTGTAGGAGAATTTAAGTCAATCTCATACACGTCTATTGCACGGTATGCTTATACCTATAATTTGGAATCAATTGTTTACTTTGATAACTAATATTCCGCACTTCGAGATTTTCTATGTACTCTTAATGGACCACAGGCTGACTAGAATTAAGTTTCCGTGCTGTAAAGACTCGTATCTCCTATCACGGTCTGCTGCATCCTCGATGTCCCAGTTACCCGAATCTTTCTTATAGTAATACGAAAAAGCAAAATGGATGGAAATAGACAAAAAAATGAATAATGGCACGAATAGGCTGTCCTTTTTCATTTATAGTATTTCTCTCAAATTCCCCGCAGGAAACGCGTGGGACGTCGACTATGGTTACGTCGTATGAATTTAGTGTGCGCCTTGTCCATCCTCCTAGTTTCATCAAAGTATGCGAATGGAAGTTGTATGAACTTCGAATGTATGTATGTACATACAGCTACAAAAGCTTAGGGCTCGTATTTATGGTCACGTACCTGGTGAGTCGAGCATATCTCGAGAGAACGAAAATAAATTAGCTACCATGTTACGTACATTCCTTCGTTGCAGCCTTGATTAAATTTTTTTTAATATCTAATCTTACATAAATTTATTCTAATTTTTTTTGTTAATATAACTTTAGCAAAAACATATATAGTCTTTCGAAAGATTCAATTAAATGAACAGTCCTATTTCGTGATCAATCAAACGAGGAAGATTAAATAGTTTGGTTTCATGAGGGCTTTACGAAAATTATTATACACTTTTTTCTTAACGATCCGAATGAAATGTCTGTATCTCAGTTATATATCATATATATGACATAACGAAGGCATATCAAAAGATTCGAATTTACTGCGGGCTTTTTTGAAAGTTAAACGAGGGTGGAATTTTTTTTATGAGATTCTCCACTATCTTTGCTCCCTTATTTTTTCACAGTCAGTGCGCGCGGGAGAAATCAGCGACGCCGTTTTTTAGGTCGAAAAGTAACTGTTCCGCCTGTCTACAGGCTGGCGAAAGGAAAAAAATTACAATGGAAATTGATGGCTTCGACGGGATTACGTCGCAGGACAAACAGAAGTATCAAAGAAGAAAAAGAAAGTATAGAGACGTCGGGAGATAGTCGTTATAGAAGTTTTTGAGGACCTTGTTTTCTTAAACTTTTTTTTAAGTGCATTTAATTTACACATCTTTTCTCGTCGATTGCCTGCAAAGTACTCTCATGATGTTCTCTTTGATAGTCCTCCGGATATTCTCTCATCTCTATCTTATCCAACTTGAAAAAAAAAAAAAAAAATATTTCTCTTGGCCGAATAGCATTTTCTAAGGTCGCGTTCATTCGGAGTTACATTCAATATGTATATTGAAACGACTTATTTCGTTCAATTTCCCCAGGGATTATGCATATGTAAAATAAATCCAATCATCGATTAAATTGACGATCGATTGAAAGTTTGTATGTACAAACGCCGGAGAAGCAATATTCCGCAAAACATTAGCATCGAGCCCGTTACACGTTATTTACTTTGGCAAAGGCCCCTTTGATGTATCTATAATATATTATTATATTTTTACATAAGAAAACAATTTTTTCTCCCAAAATTAAAAGTATCCAGAGATAGGGAGTAATGCGTCTCAGACGTTATACATTTTGCCGCGTTCTTCGCTATATCGTCTCAGGCGTCTTTTCTCTACGTGAACAATCTTGATAAGCACGCAAAGCACGAAAATCCCGTTATAGATTTACGCAGCGACCGCTTGCAAGAAATTGTTTAATATATCAAAAGTAATGCGATATCTCGCCCGACATCGCGGGGCGACTGTCGAAGAACGATAAAGCGAAATAAATATAACGAATACAGAAGCCCGCGTACATAAAAAGCCAGAAGGTCACACGGCCACAGAGCCGTGTGCGCACGTTGATTCCATGGCAATTTTATTGAGCGTAAGCTCAGAATTCGATATCACGCAGTATTTAGCACGCTGAGTGTGAAATAATCGACGGAGTCAACAGCGTGATAGGTTATAAATCAGATATTTCGTATCAATTAATTTCCACTTGACCAAATAAAAAAAAAATTACTTCGATCGCCTTTACCGATTAAGAAGTTATTGCCTAAGTGCTCTGATTAGTTTTCGCAGTTTCGCCAAACAGTTAGAGACCTTCGAAATCTCGAATATTAACCTTGCTCATCCTTGAACAAATCCTTATCCCGGGATTAGGCATGTGGGACGTCTGGAATTCCTCAGCTCAAAGCTTTCCAAATGGAGAACAAAATTGCAAGTCCAGGGAATGGTTAAAGACAGGGTAGATACTCGCACTACGTTTCACTTGTGTGGCTCATGTAACTTGACAGAATGTTCCAACTACTATGGAACACGAGCTTGCGGAATTTCAGGAAAATTTATTGCGTTGGTACTAGAACTAATCTCCATGCATCTCGTGTAACCTTTAATGGAAGGAAGGATACGTGTCTCTATCGTTTTCATACTCTGTGGAACTCTTTTTCTTCTATAAAATCGCAAACCTCGTAGTCATCATTGCTCTTACATTGCTAGAACTTTTTTTTTCAAGTTATATCGCAAGGAAGTAGTTTTATGTTTCGTTGAACAACTGATTAGAAAAAGGAAGGAAATCATTAATAGCTGCCAAAGCCTATCGAAAGGACGATCTTAGTGCGACGTGTAGTAGTGTGCATAGGTTTGTTACGTTTGAGATGCGAGGATGGTTATTGATTTAAGTGATGATCAAGGTTACATGAGATACTGCAATTCTTGAGATATTTGTGCTTGCGATCGGACGAGATTACAAAAAATTATTGAAGGGAATATTTTTCGATGAATTTTTTTTTATTGCCGCATGAATGATTTTTTATCACTCTAGTGGTTTCGAAAGAGGGTCTTGAAACGGAGAAAATATTGGGTTTGTAACTGTTAAATCTTTCTAGTAGGGTTCTAGGAAGCGCATGAGCAAGCTTGTAAACTCCGAATAGCCCGCTTAAAGCACTTCGATCGATATTAGCCGAATTTTGTAAGCTCCCATTACATCCTA
>JARPRH010019779.1:509-10787 GCA_031763665.1 Calameuta haemorrhoidalis
ACATGTGCGTGTTGACTCCAACTTTATTACCCATTGTCCATGAAGACGTCTGTAAATAAATCTGTACAACAACGATGCTTGCTATACAATAGAAACTCGCGTATGAAAATTTGAAAATCAACAAATTTCAATATTTTATTCAGATTTTTAATTATTCGCCACATCATGCAATTAATATTTTATTAAGTTCTAAATTCAATGACTTAATTCGAACCGAAAACCACTATGCTAATATTATCTAAAATTGAGTATCCACCCAGTGTGTTCTGATATACATATAACACACCAAGGAACGTGTCTCGAATATGGGCCTACCTAGCTAGTTAGACGTGCTCGCGATGAAGGTTCTCGTCAGGAGTAGCGGAAAGATCGTTAATGACGTAGGAGCTTAAGAAAGAATCATTATAATATTTATAATCATCCAAGTCGACTAAAATATTGACTGTGTGCTAGTATACTGTCAGATATGAAATTGTGAATCGCATGGGATATTATTGAGATAACAAAATTTTGAAAATATTCAACCAATCGTCACACCCGGTGCTGGGGTTGATCCGATTGTATATAGAAAATGTATGCTTCAAAGTTTCTTTGTTTTAGACGCCGATTAAGTAGTTTGAAATTTAAATTTTTTCATAACCACAAAGGATATTCTATTATAATAGGTTTTGGGGTAAACCAGAAATGTGTGCTGTGAACGCGTATGAGGAAAAGTTATTTTTATCTGCCCCAGTATACCTATACTGTGCACAGGGTGTACCTCAAGCTTATTCGCAGTGCCTTATAATTTTATACCCAACTTGCCCTTATTTAACCTTAATCGCACAGGGGATTATAGGGGTTAGGAGTGTTTGTCAAATTTCATCAAGTTTCGTAAATTTCATATCTGGGTATGTATAGGGTGTGCGATAAAAATATTTCTTTAATCGTAAGAAAATTTTAGTGAATTTATCAGTACTTTACTTTCTGACTTTGGAACGAATTACTTTTCTGATGCGACAGTCCGGGCGGATATTTCGTGCTATAAGAAAAATATATTAAATTTTTTTAAGCTACATCAGCTTATTACTGGGTACTTCGTTATCGTTATGAGACTCAATGGACCACTTATGTTAGTGGATAAACCCTGTACGTTGTCAGACTTGTTTCTGAACGGCTTCTACTTTGGTTTAAATATGAGGAACTTTGTGCACGAGTTATACGTAAAGTTTTTATCAGTATTATTTATCATTATGGTGGTCCCAGTGTAATATCTTTTCGAATATCTTCATCGATAGTTATGTATTTAATTTGTATCTTGAATTTTTCCTAAATTAATCTTTGCACAGATTCGGAGAACAAAATGTGTATTTTCGGAAAACCTTTGACTAATCACAGCCAACTTCGCAGCAGTCTAATCTTCTAGGATTTGAACATTTTAAAGTTCAACGTCGACGTTCGCCAACTGACGAAAAGTACAGCTTGAACTTAGGCACTCAAAGAGCGAACTTCAAGCAGCTGTATTAGTTCTCCTCGACGTGATGGACAATTTCTTTTTTATTTCTTTTTTTGCCGGAAAAACTCGTTTCCTGCTACGTGTCAGACCGTAAATCAAAACGACGTCAAGTATAGCTTATTGCCGTGTTCTGGTAAATGGCCAGAATGAAACGAACAGTTACGTGTTACAAGGACGAAACAAAGGGGAAAAGAGGCTTTTGACAGAAAATTTTGAATTTTGAATTAGTGTTTAGAAAATTTGTATACAGCCGAACGCATTGTTACTTTAGGGGTTTGTCAAGGGAAATTATACGTTTAAATAGAAAAGAGACTCAGGCTGAGGGAAACATTTTAGGCATACTTAAGATATTCGTGTAGGCATGTTGAAAGTGGCCTTAGGCCTCTAGTCGTAAGGCAAAAGGATCGTACGGCCTTTACGGCCTAAAGCAAAGCTTTTAATATTTCGATAGACATCGTTTCAGCTGCAACGCTGATTTTCAAATGTACAAAAAGCTGCCGGCTTCTGATACAAAATCAAATTTCTTCTGCTCCGTAGGTCTGAGAAAATCGTTATTTCCTTTTCGTTAGATCTTTGGAAAATATATGGGCTCAATCCCCAAAACAACCAATTACGCTAAATTACCTCCTACGTATCGGCCTTAGCGTCTCCAATTCTCGTTTCCTTCCGGCGGATAGCACTATCGATTTTCTGACTTTCTATTTTCAGCAGACATTAATCGCCAAAGGTTCGGAGCGACGCAGGGCTAAAAGATTTTGAGAAAATTTCAAAACGGATAATCGCAACGTTGTTACAATTCGCGTTTGCGAAGTTACTTCCGTAACCACGTTGACTTTACCGAATTAATGCAATTAGATTCACTAGCAAGCAAACTCGCTGATTAATTCAAAAGCTGCGCACGGCCTTGATGAAAATTCAATCGAATTTTATGCACGGAAATTTTACGTCTTTTTAACGTACAAAAAATATTTTTCCTTCTATGGCAATGTCAAATTTTCAGTCCCTATACAAATCGTAGAATCTTATTGTCGGACTCGAAAAACCTACTAAGGGCGAATTCAATGCACGGCTTTGATGAAAATTCAACCCAATTTTATGCACGAAAATTTTACGCAATTTTAACATACAAAGAGTATTATTCCTTTTATGGCAATGTCAAATTTTCAGTTCCTATACAAATCGTAGAATCTTATTGTCGGACTCGAAAAACCTACCGAGGGTGAATTCGATCCTTGAGAACTTTTGAAATTCGGGATCGAATGATAAAGGTTAGATGTGAAAAAAAATTTTCGTCCTGCTTTATACGTCGTCAATAAATTTTATCACCCCACGTTCTTGTTGGCTGCAACGTTCAATTTGTTCCAGGCGCTGCTCCTCGAATGCTTAAGTCTTGCTACGAGACCGTTTTACCTATTCGCATGAACTTTACAAAAAATATAACTTTACAAAAAAAAAAATTTTTTTTACGAAAAAATTTCTCCCAAGTTTACTTTCTATGTATCGACAGTGCCAGCCGATTCGCACTTAACGATGATATTCCTGTATCTTCGTATCTCCCTTGATATAGCTGCAACTCTGAAATTCTCCTAGAAAAATATCTTTTTTTTCTACATGTACTCGAGAGCTTCATTGAGCTTCTAAGACACGTAGAATGCACTGACAACGGTCTAAAGCCAAGAAAATCTGGTGAGGCAGAAACGTGCAGTATTACGTAACAACACTGTAGAATTTAACTCCGAGACGTGCAATCTCACAGCAGTGTTACTGTTATCAGTCTGGTAAGCATTTTAGGTTACTTTGCACGTACGATTCTAGTTCATCCTGTACGAGTTACGTATACGTGTATATCGAAGCAGAAAGCTCAGAAGGATTCCCAGAACTTTCTTAAGAAAAGTGGGGCTGGTGATAAAATACTTAGTCTTTTGTTCACGTATGCTGACGTCACATTTGAAACGTGTAGGCTTGTGCTCGAGAATCCTGAAATCCTTGGGGGAAAAAAAAAAAAAATGTGTGTAGTAGAAGGAAATTCTTTTTCAATCTTTTCAATCTTGAAAGCATATTTAAGTACATATTGATATACGAGATACGTTTGAAAAAAGTAAATTTTGATAAAAAATGTTTTTTTTTTTTTTTTTCTTAAAAAATATCAAATCTTTAAGTTAGGCGAGAAATTTTGTTCACGAATAAATTAATTGATTTTCAATTAAGTAATTTCATACGTGTATCCTTTTTTAGTTATAATTATTGTTATTTTACTTACTGTCACTGACTTTACCAGTGGCCATGGAAACGAGTGAAAATTCTAATTGAATTACGGAGGACTTGTGCGACAGATCAATCATAAATCGGATCAGGATCTTTTATATCACGTTTTGTTATCATTCCTTCTCTACGCTATTGTTCGTCATATCATTGTCCTTGTATGTGGTGTGTTGTGAATAAATTTATACACCGAAGCCATTAAATCCGATATCGGGGTATAAAATTTCAAGCCATAAACATGAACACACGGAAGAGAATCACTTATGAACCGTTTGCTCGATACTTTTCTTAAAGAGAAAAAAAAAGTTCGTTGAGCAAAAAAAAAGAAACAAAAAATAAAACCTTGATAAAAGTGTCTTTTTGAAAATTTAGCTTATCCCCCTCTCTTTCCTACATTCTTATCTTTGTACGAAAACATTTGTTTTTGTTTCGTGTCAAAGAAAAAATTGGTAAAACCTACGAAATTTCATATCAATAATATTTCACGTAATCGATAAACATAATTGTTTAACGATTTTACAATATCGCTTTGACATCAGAATAATTCGAAGACGAATTTTCTGATATAAATAACTTTGAGTTTATTAAAGTATATTAAACGAACTTGATATACTTTTTATTCTTATGGGACAATATAAAGCTTACTTGTATCGCGTAGTACAAACATATCAAGTCACCGGTTATATGACGTGTGTAACCTTTTATTAGTTCGTGTATATCACACGTGCTTTTTTTACACGTGGTCTGTCCGATCGACGATTTTCAATGTTGTGTAACTTTTGAACAATCGTGTGTTTTCAGGTTTAATAATAATGATCTCGAAACATGAAGCTCTGACCAATGGAAAAAAAAATTATAATCCAATATCAAAAGTTACGAAATTTAAAAAAAAAATCTGTTACGAAGAACACGTGAAAACATGGCGTTTCTTCTAATCGATCGAATCCGGGTATCAAGAGTTAGGGGGTTAAGGATCATTTTTTTTTTATGATTACGTAAATCTACACAGCTCTTTTCGCGTGACTGCTTCTTAAGGCCATCGAGTTAAATGCTAATAAAGTCCGAAAGCATATTTCCGGATGGAAACTCATTGGAGATACAAAAGCTGACGATCCCATTGGCTTTTATCGTTTAACGAAGTACCTGTCCGATATAGTTTTAAGGGTGCAATCTTCGCGATTATATTAGTACAATTTACAGTGGAACGAGACGCTCTTTGAATAAAAATTTATATTTTGAATTTTCATTTACGTCTATATACACACACATATATATATATATATTTGTTGCTGGGTGATACTTTGGGGATGATTTCATTTACGAAGTCGCTATTTTGAGGACAAGTGACTGTTTCGTTGCCATTTCGTTAGATTAGATTAGCTTAGAACTCGAGTGCTGTGATGTCCCAAGGTAGTAATTTAAAAAAAAAAAAAAAGAACATTAACTTGCTATTGTGAACGCTCTTTGGCAAACGTATGTGTGTGTATATATATATAGGGGTCTCTTTGGAAATTGAACGTTGCTATGATTGCCATTGAACCGTCATGGTCAAATCCATTTGTCAATTTCAGAGAATTGAATGTGCATATGTATGGTAAATAGCGATAGGCATTAATTACCAAAGGAATTTAATTACACACGCTAAACAATTTCTGTGCAAACGATTTGTGCGATGCGATATTAATTGTAATTAAAAAAAATATTAATTTTACGTCAAACAAAATTCTAAAAGTACGCACACGTTTAAGTCATAGAAACGCGTATGAATTTTTTCGTGGAGTAATTTATAATTGAAAATTATATACCGGAGCGATGGATCTTTTAGCGTTATAATTATTTGATACAAAATTGACATACGCGTAAATTATAACGGTAACCGTTCTATCGTCTTTCGAAAAAATTCGAATTGCGTACGATCAAACATTTTGAATCCGAGCCAAAATATTTTCTACAGCATCTGCATCCTTTCGCGTGGCAACAATCTGAATTTAAAAATAGTCCTTTGTCATCATTTTAAATAAGACTTTGAGAAAAATTTTGAACAATGATACATATGTAGTAATTTCTTTTGAATGATTTATCAAAATTTCCAAAATTCTAATATATATGTTTCTTCATCACTACGGTATATCGATTATCCTTTTAATCCTGCGTTTAATTTTTTTCATTAATTCACTGTTACATAACTTTTTGATCTTTAATTTATCAAGCATGAAAACCTACGATATTTTTTATAGAACGCGAGCATTAAAAATCTTATTTGACTTAAAGTCGAATCGAGATTAGTCCCTGTAGCAGCGGATAAGAAATATAGTCAGACTCGATAAGTCAACTTGTGATCGAATCGATACCGAACAAGATTATAAAATCGTGCGAAAACTCGAAAAAAACGGAAAGTTTCGGTAAGGCAACTTAAAAATAGTTTAGTCCCGCGAGTTATCAGATAATAAATCAAGCTCGTCCCAAATTTCACGAATAATTCGTAAAGTTCGCCGAATGCGATTTCTTTGACAAAAATGTAAATTTTTTAAATCTTAGTAAAACTTTGTACTTGTACAGTATTGTAAACGTTAAGTCTGACGTGTGAAATAAAATCAATTAAATTCTTTCTCAACGTCACGATACCTCTTACCCCTTTCTTAACGAAAGATCTCAAACGAATGATCAATTTCAATATTAATTTCTCGGTTCGAACGGCGGACCAAATTATTGGGTTTACCGCTGATACTGTTATCGTTGTCTTTGTACGCTGATTTATCATTACGATCGTTATCGCTTTGTGGATATATTATATATCACAAATGTACATGTAAATGTCAAAGGAAGAAATTTCTACGTAAATAACGTGACAAAAAAAAAATATGTGTACTCGTCGACACCCTTACTCGTTATAATTATACGTCGTAATGAAATATTACACATGTGTCAATCTTCATATGTTATACATATGCATGCTGTTACGCACGATTATGACGAAGGCAGTCCCCATTTTTTTTGGGTGGCTTTTTGAAAAGTGGAGAGTAATGACAACGAGGAAACATTGTGCAGGATTCTACTTTGCATCCCTTTTTTTTTTTTTAAGGTGGTTGCTTGATGAGACAAGGTCTTCGATTTTTTTCCTTTACCATAGTCGATCATTAGCGACCGTAAAAAGATACGTAGCCAGTGCTTGAGGCAGGGAATGACTGAGGCTTTATACGTATTATTATTGTTATAGTTTTTTTTTTAATCTGAAAGTGGATCCTTCTCCCAGGAGTCGGATTTAATTGACTTTTTTTTTTTAATCCACTGATATCACGGCACTCCTTTGAATGTAATGGATCATCTTGGCTCTGTTAATATATCGACGAAGTTTCTAAGATAAAGGGTAGAGGCTGATTGAAAAAACGGATAAATAAAAAATCCAGCATTCCGTTTAAAACGGATATGTCCATGTGTATAGGTTGAAGGCGAAAGACAAAGAAAAGGCTGGCGTCTACTTTTCTTCAAGTAGGCCAAGTAGACTTGGTTTTAAGCAGCGCAGACTTCGTCAAGCTGAACTGCATAAAGTTTAAAACGGGTACTGTGTCAAGTTTTTTTGTTTTTTTTTTTTTGCAAAATCGCCGTCCGTTTAAACCACTTTGTTACGCAGTTTTTGGAATTTGTGCGTTACTATGTTTTTTTAGATTTATGGCGGATTAGTGTGATTATGTAAAATATTGGGGAAATAAAAAATGGATCAACTCAAAGTGATGAATCACGGTTTACGTATGTAAATTTGAAAAATTTTATTGGAAACGGGATTTGATTTAAGTACAAGGCATACAAGTTATGTGCTTGCTTAACGTGATCGATGTATTTCGGATTATTTGATACTTGAATAAAATACGTGAATATTTGAAATATTATTTCCTGCTTTTACTTGAAAGTTTTTTTTTAATTAGAATTCAAGGTTTTATTTAGAAAATTAACGCGAATAAGAAAAAATTTGAAAATTAAGGATGAGCACAATTTTTGTATACGTATTCATAACCACAGTGTTTCTGTCTTGCATTATCTGTTTACCCACGTTATAATCACATAACGGCATACCTAATGTCTCCATAGGGTTTCTCTCCTGTCTCCTCTTTGTTCCAATGTTACATTAAATATTTATATTCCTGAAAATAAATTTAATTATCCAAAAGAATTTTTTTTAAATTTTCGTAAAAATCAATAATCAGTAAATGCCAAAAATTCTGCTAACCGTGTTACAGACAAACAAATTCTACGATTCTTTCAAATATCCTGATTAAGAATCCCAACCAAAGCAAATAATCCATCCCATCCTCTGTTACTCACTAACCTCAAAATTTAAGAGTGCCGCGTCAAGATTTCTTAGCCGCAGCTGCAAATAATGACAGCATCTGCCATTGAGCGCGTAGATTCTCGGAACGGGGGAATTTTTCACTCTAAATAGTTTACCATGGTAAACCTACTAGGTTTATGCTGTGGCTTACTGACGTGTGCTTTTAGCATACACCTAGTATAAAAAGGCCACGTAAGCTCCGTGCGCTTCGTTTGTTACTACAAGCACGGCAACAGGGCCTGTGGGTTCTGTTAGTATTTTCGTTGGCACGAAGCTGCTGACTGAGTACGAAGTCTGAGTGAAGCGAAAGAGAAGAAGTAGTAGTAGTAGTAGCAGCAGTATAATTTCAGTAGAAAGAAAGCACAAAAAAGGCCCACCTAATCCGATGTACACGTATAGCTTGGACGAATGGCTAAAATGAAAAAATAATAATAATATATCCGTATAAAAAAATAATAATAATAATAATAACTTTTTAATATATCTTTACAGTCGTTCTTCAACACTCGTCGACGACCAACATGGCCTGAAAAAAGTGTAGATTAATTAAAAAAAAATATTTTGCTCGAAAAAAAAAAATGGCCGTGGACCGGGGAGCCGAGGATACCTAGAAAAAGAGATAGGTGGATGTTCAAGGAAGCCTCAAAGGGAATTGCGTCCGGCAGCGCAATTCGAGAAGAAACGGAAGTGGAGGAGACGTGTGCGGAAGGATACGCGGTCCATTCCTGGTCCGTTATCCTGGCGGCATGGTCCTTTGGGCCACTATACTATTCCTTCAAGGAGCTGGTCTCGTGGGTGAGTTTATTTTATCAACGTCTTTCTTGATTTTTATCTTATCGAACCAAGAGACGCTGGTTATTCGATTTAACCTAATTCTATTACGGACTCGAATCACATTTCGCGTGTCACGTAACGGCGATGGATATCGCGAAGGACTGCGTCGTATCTTGAAAAAAATATAAAAAGATAACACGTCTTAAATGGGGAACCGTATTTCGTATGATTTGAGATATGAATATTATTTTTATTTTTTTTTTTATTTTTCCGGTTTTAAGATTTTTAGGCGAATACACGAAATTCTATATCCATTTGTCTCGGTCGTGATAATATGAATGATCGTTATTTTTACATGAAATCCTTCGTTGGGTTTAAATGCGGGTTAATGTTATGGGTGAAAAAAGATTTTCCCCACTTCATAATATTAAGAGGAAAAGTAGTTGAAGCGTAGAAAATAAAGAGCCGGGCGACCCTCTCATAAATTTATCTTTTCATTGGCCCCGTCGACACGCAACCGTGAAATTTAATTTAAAATTTGCGAGGTCCAACCCTTACGTGAAAATACTGATAATATGGACAAAAAACAAGAAGCAAAGCGTATTGGCAAAAAAGTGATATCCAAAAGAAAGATGATTTAACGGAACAGTCGTACGAGGATATCCGTGTGACGCAGGAAGTGACGTAGGAAGTGACGGATGGAAGGTATTGTCAATAAAAATTTTTGACGTTTTAAACGTCAGACGAACCGGGTAATAAAGATTGACAGCGAATCCACGTGTTTGATTGACTATTAAAATATAAAAATTTTCTTTTTCTCCTTTCTTCTCGTGTATACATATTAGCCTTATATGTATATATATATACCCTGACGGGTTGTTTTTTTGAAATTATCAAAAAAAAAGGGTTAACAAGTGCACTGACACGCAACGTTGTATGTATCTTGTGAACTAAGTAGCGTGTAGCTAACGAGATCATAAAGATGATAATCGTTAATCGATCTTCATTATATCCCCCTCGATTAATTTCCATGTAAAATAGTCGGACGGTCGTTCGTTTCAGACCGAGGATACATAATGATGCAATGTCTATAGCGAATAAAGCGTAAAAATGATACTTGATGATATGACTTATTGAATTATTAATTATTTTATTTTAATAATCGTCTATTAATATTCTAAGAGGATTCAGTAGCGAGATTATTAATATAAAAAATTTAAACCTACTCGATGGACTATTTTGAAGCACGAGGCGATCGCGATGGTAATGATAAATAATTGACCGCGATGAACGATTTGGCTCTACTGATAGTCGGTGACGATATTTTAAAGAAATTATTTTTTCAGGCTCGATGACAGGCGTACCTGGAGTTCCGGAAAATATAACAGTGATGTTCCTGACTTCCACGTCGGTTCGCGTC
>JARPRH010019810.1:0-10780 GCA_031763665.1 Calameuta haemorrhoidalis
TTATCTAGAGTGTATTTCATCGTCATGGTCAATGGCCGAGGTTGACGTTCACTTTCTCCGAGAGGGAATGTGAAAAGAATTTCGGTTTGGATGCGCTCATGTGAAGGATTTAGGTGATGGGTGATGTTGATTCGATTATGATTGATCTACGGCGTGATTCATTATGATTTATGAAAATCAATTATCGATTTCTCATCGTGGGAACGAAACAATTTTTTTCGGTTTCTGTTTACAGTGAATAGTTGACATTTTCAAATACTGAAAATAATGCTTACATTTGTATGTTTAAAGAATCTCGTGAAAAGATATTATAGGTATATTGGAAGTAAAGTACTAGGGCAGCTGTTCACCTACACTTTCACTTCGATTCATTAAAAGAAACTGTCGATCATTAATCGTCATGTTGTTTTTAACCTTTGGTGCACCCATGTTGGATCAAATATATTGATGATTTTGTTATACGATTTTTCGTATCGAGTTACGATCTCAGATCAGCTTTCGAATATTTATGAGCATAAGACAAAAAATTAAGGTTATGAATTTTTTTATTGGAAGTAATAATCAATATCAAAAAAATATTGTAATACGTAAATGACGTCATGCAGTCTCATAAATGAAAATCTATTTGCTAGGTCTTTTATGCTACATGTATATCTCACGATATACGATGACTTAATCTAGTCGTCGGTATAAAAAAATATACAAGCAACTAATTCAATGTGAAAAGTGGAACGGGATTTTTCTATAGACGCCTTATATTCTTATACGTATCCGCCATAGTGTTCTCGTACATGCAATAGACGAAAGTAAATTGTGTGAAATTACTGCGATTATGGGAAATGTAGATAGCAGGAAGAGGATCGTCTTTACAAGATCATCTAGACCCCCCAAGGTCGGTAGCCATAATCGATAAATACCCATATGCAACGACGACGTTTCGTACAGTTGGTTATTACACGTCAAAGAATATTCTGACATAACTTTCTTACCCACCAACTGTTCCATTCTTTGAAACGATTCTCCGTAAATACCGTAACGTAGGAGAAATAAAAAATTTTCAACATTCAACAAAACCGTTAGAAATCATTTTCCACTTTCCTTCGTTACTTCAAACGTGCGCACCACCACCTTACATGCTTTACAATGAAAACTAATATGAAATTACCTCTTTCGCCCAATCTGATTCGAACCATAAAAAATGGACTAACGTCTACTATAAATTTATAGCTACGTGAACGACTCGTTCGCCTTAGTCCCTAACTACAGATAGTTGAAAAAGTTTAGGTCATCCAGTTTCTCAGGCTCACTAGCTTTTTACCAAAAATTTAGTACGACCACTTCCGGTAGTTCAAATCGACTGAAACGTTTTTAATGTTTCAATAATATTAACAGTATTGACGCAGATAGAGAAAAAGCCCATCCTCCACCCCAGTACAAAGTGCCGTAACATTCGGTACGAACCTCAGTCCCACTTCGCCAGTTAAGGGTTAAATAGTCATCTTGAGATCAATTCCGACCAAAAACTGAGACAAACTTCGTAATTGAAATTAAATACAAAAAATATCTCGTGTTATAAATTTTCTTCATCGCATTCCCTGTACTGTACACTTTACGAAGCATGGCGCTCAATGGTATTTTTATCCTAAGTCCTATACAAAAAGTTACCCCCGTCACTCTTGTATAGTTATAATCGTTAAACCTGAATAGTTGACCGGTAACAACTAATAGTAAAAATACCAGCATAAAGCACTGCTTATCACGAACAGCATGTCAGCGTTACCCAGTTCGCCATTAAGGGCAGATTTTTCTCTAGCATAAGTGCACAAGGTCTGACCCTGCCAAATGGATTCGCGTTTGCTCGAACATTAACACGACGGCTTAGGACTTGTAAGCCATTGGTATATCGTACACAAAGCGTGAAGAGATTTCGCACCAGGTCTGCCCTGTCAATGCCAAGGATTTAAATCATGATCCTCTGAGTGGCTGACTGTCTGACTATTTGACTGACTATTGTTAGCTGCATAATACTATACCTAATATATTCACGTAGCCACGTGCAAGTGCACTCGGTGCTATTGTGCATACAGGTTCTTGGGAACGTGTAACTTTAAAATATCACGATACGACTTTACATTACGTGCAATCCTTCGGATTTTATCGATCATAGCGATATTCGAGATTGTGAATGATAATACTGATAACGAACTTGCGTGGGGCTATACCACTTTGTCGGACAATTTTACCACGTGATTACATTTTTTTCATTCCATCTCAACAGCTCCATCGGGCTTCAGGCGTGTCTTGTACTTTTTATAATAACGTGAATGATGGTCCTAAAGTTTCTTAGTAAATGCGGTATCTTATAAATGAGATGCGTCCCCTTCCTTACCGGTGCTCATTGTTTTTCTGTATTCAGGTAATTCTGTATCTTAAACATAATATGGACGTGCTTTTTTACTCTGCCTTGGTTCGATTTTTTGGTTCAATGGTACTCACTGTTATATAAATGGATCTCCTTTACATGGTAATTAGGTTATGAATATTATTTTGCTACAGATTCTATTCTTTAACAGCGACAAATGGATATGTAAATATATAAGGCTTTTGGATGATAACATATTCTATATGTATAAAGGACTTGAAAGTAATATATTCTATGGTGTCGTTATACCTCTGTTGTATCTTTTAACATTTCCTTTATACGTATATTACGTTTTGTACGCTATTCACGTAAAAGTGGCATGTATTTTTTATAATAATATAATACTTTCTCTGCGTATATCCAGCTTGAGAATAAATTTCAAAACGAATCGTCGACGTCTTTAATTCCATACGCATGAGCGTCCATTATACGCATAGCTAACATGAGTACGGATGAGTTTCCGTTTATACGCAGATGCAAACACGTTTTGCTGAAAACACAGTGATGCATAGTTCCTAGTAGTAGCGTCACGTTGGAATTTCCTGTCGTAGGGTAATGCTACGATATTCTCTACTGTCATTCGTTACGACTAGACTAATTCTACCAAGCATTCGCGGAAGCTTTATAAAAGGCTGCTGCTACTTAGTCACCACAGTTAAGTATATAAACAAAAAACCGTACAACTAAGTATTTTTGAAAATGAAAAATTCTATTGCGTAAAACATAATTTATCCATTGCTGCCATGAACGGAATTGTATAATTACAATAGTATTCAACTTCGATAATGACGGTCATACAATATTTTATTATATCCATCAATGATTATACAATTTAGCATATATCATTGTCAAATGTAACGAGATCGCCTAGTGGATATGAATTGAGTGACGCTACTACTTTTTGAAATTCGTAACACTGCAAAAGTATAAGTGGGTTTAAAAAAAAGGTCTATATATATATATATATGCATCGAATTATTAGGTGACACGGCGTAGGTAGATGTTGTGTAGGTTGGCTTATCTATGACAGGGTCGTTTTGCTTAAAATGGCTATAGTTGCTTCATTACGTGTCAATGATACCATAGAAGACAAAGGTGGTTCGCGTGGTATTCAGTCGGCGCTTGCTCTTGTCCTCTTTCATTTACCCAACTAACGAGCCGTTATTTACACCACGATTAACGGTCCTTCAGAAATTCGTTCGTATATTCCAATCGTACAAAAATGAAGTTTACGAACTGAAATTCCGGTATAGTGTTAAGTAAATATATATTTTGATTGTACTATATAAACTTTAGCGTGACTAATCAAATCATCCTGATAAAATGAGCATCGGTTGATCGCAGTCGGCGCGGCAACAGGTGTTCAAAAGTGGTACGCACGTGGTCCGTTTTCAGCTGATATATCTAAATCGATCGTGTTTACATTTAGATAGAATTCTCGAGCCGATCGAATATTTTACGTATGTTGTGGTGTTAAAAAGTATAATTTATATTAAAAAAGTGTCTGACAATGATACAAAATGTTTTAGGTATAATAGGCTTGAAATTTCTTAATAAAACAATAGTATGTTCTCGTATGCGCAACGATCAGTGGGTTTGGCGAAAATATTTTTTGAAATTAAGAAATACTTGTTTTTAAAATATTTATGTAAATTGTCTTAAGATGTATTCGCAATGGAATTGACGCACCTTTTACGCTTCTCTTGAACGCTGGAATTCTTGGTAATTTATCAAGGCCTCATTGCATTGAATCGTTCTAGCAGAAATAGCGATGATACACTTGGAGACCCAGTGACTAATGTAAATAATGGGACAATCTTTATTTGCGGTAGCGCCATTGAGAATTCTTTATCGATTAATATATACGTTAAAAAATTCATGCCTCGTAGTATACCACGTGTTGGAATGGCAATATTGTCCTGTTTACAATATATCTTTTGTATGATATTTCCATAAATGGAGGGAAACAATATCCTTCAGTTATGTCGTCCCATACCCTTGACAACATTAAGGTGCAGACTGATACATATGCATTTCCCTATGTCTAACGTGCGAGTATCTTTGTAATTCGACATTCAAAGATGGTACTGCGTATTCGTTGCGCGTAAATATGTTAATGCATACGTGATAAGGTTGGACTGTATGGGACTTTGAAGATTAAATGGTTAATAGCTAACACTGTGGGATCTATGAGAAAGCAAGTATCGTGCTCCGCTATATATATTTAATAGTTTATTTAATTTTTGTTTAACCTTGCCCAAGTTTTCATTTGTAAATAACAGAAAATATAGCTCACCTCGCTGATACCGAGGATTACCAAAAGCCACCATATCTTCGGCAACAGGGCAAACGGGGCCTCACAAAAATTTGTCCTTTTCACTGACATTTTGGAGAACCTCATGGTACCTGATGGTGCTTCCAGAGCACTGTACACCGCGCAGCACTCGTTAAAGTATCGAGTAAGTCGCACGTCACATTTTACATTCTGTCGTCGAAAAAATCCTTGCCATTTCGAGAAAGTGGCCGAGTACTTGATGTTACTCCGTTAGAGTTGATCACTTTCGTCTTAGATCTAACGTTTCTTTTTTTTTTCTCAAAAAAAGGAAGAACTTTGTGGTGCTCGTTCGATTTAAGAAGCCTGACCTTCTGTACGATTTACAGCGTGATGGAAACGAGTGTCAGGACTGTACGAAGAGGACTGTTCTTGGTGCGTTGTGGGATACTCGAGTATGACTCCGGTTCTGGTGGGGACTCACGGTACCGTAGCCGCCATTCCTTTTTCATTCGTTCGTGCGCGCAAACCACGCGTTCATATCTCTAGGAACCCGAGGACGACCCTCTTTCTTCACCAGAAGGTAACTTCGTTTGCGCGCCGCAAAGCGGCAGCAAGAATCGGCCTTTTGCTGTCGGTAATGTAGAGAGCCTTCTTATCAAGCCGGTTCGATGAATGGTTACTCGAGTTGTACATTGGATACGGTAGATATCTAATATATCTACTTGCGTACTGACAACGTTAAATCGTCTATTAGAATTGTATAGTACTAGTATGGATTACATTGGCATTAGACTCGCAGTGGGATTATCAAGCTTTTCTATAAATTTACACTCTTTTTTTTATACGGATTATGTTTTAATTGAAGGAAACGAGTACGCAGCTATATTTAGTAGTACACTGTATATAGACGCATAAAGCTTATAGCTTAAGCTTAAAGCTTTTCTCTGAGTGGTTGTTTATTATTTGCAATGTTTTGTAGTAAAACAAGATCATACTTTAAATGCATATACCCTCTCCTTTCGATGGAGAACAATGGTATTGAATGGATTTTAAGTGATTCCTGTGAAAATAATACAGAAAACATTTTTGTCTTAATGCATAATAATCAATAAGTTTAGCTGAATTGGTTCGCGCAAGACGCAGTTAAGGAAGTAACAGAATTTTTAAGAGCTTGAACAAGCTACGAATATAAGACCAATAAGATGCTTTAAGGTATTAAGTGATAAACTGTGTGAGCTGAAATGGCTAAACGATAAAAGACTTTAGGGTTTCGAGAAATGTGTAAAAATGTAAAGTGTGTTTTCAGCTGTCGAACCTTTTAATCCATCGGGTCATCGAGGTATTATCAACCCTTATAAAAATGAGATCTGTAGTGCTTATAGCGAACTTTCCAAACAATAAACTATTATTCACCGTATCCGGTATGAATTTTTGACCTGGATTATATCGTCTTTTGTTAAGGGTGACATTTTTTTAGAAAATTGCAAACTCACCACTTACCAGCAATGTTGACGTTAATAAGACTTGCCACCCTTGAAGAATGTCACAAAGGCGTTATAATATCCGTGAACTTTCAAACTTTTGGGGTTAATCCTTAGGAGGGTGAATATAATTATCGGTCTATACTTTCCTTTCTATAAAATTGTCCACAAGTCATTTTATTTTTATATTGAAAATCTTCGAATGGCTCAAAGTATTTGTCTTTACTATCTCCATCAATATTATTTATTATTCTTTATTGATAGGGTAGCTTTTTAATATATAAAAAATATATTTATCGTGGATCATTCACATTAAACGCACCGCCTGTAGGTAGTTCTGCAATAGAAATTATCTGGTCAAGCTAACTTCAGATGGTGCGTTTGTTGCGAGTCACGTTATATCTTTTTTACACATTACAAATTACTGGATATAATGAACAGTATATTATTTCGTAAGAGTGGGATTGTACAAGATCGAAAGACCATACGCTGGAATAAAAATATAATATATTATATATTATATATTATTTCGCTTCAATATGTATTACAATTAATATTATAATATCGTATTCCATTTGAACTTTGACCAAGCCAAAGCAATAGGGTAGTAATGACTAAACAGTAAATAATTTTCTATCCAAGTTCCATTAAAAAAAATGCAGGATAGATTTAAGAGAATAAAAAGTTAATAAAAAAATGACTATAGATGAGATCCCTTCATAAAAGCACAATAACACCATATAGGCATGACAGGTCTAAAGAATGAAATTTGATAGAAATAAAAGTCACATAAAAAAAGTTGCTGTATGGTATTGGCAGAAAAGCATCCCTCTGTAGCCTCCTAAGTAAAGTCGGAAAAATAAGACAATGAAGCAAATGCAAGATAAAAGAGACGTAAACTGAATCATAGCCGTGAAATAAAATTTCCCATGTAAGTGAGAGAAGTGACAGAGCAGACGGCACTACGGTGGAAATCAATTTGAGGCATATTGTCTGTAAGTTGAACCCCTGTGTTTCGGGCGATATCCCTTGTGTCGTATCACCCCTTACACACGTAATAGTCCAATCAAATAAGGGTTCCATTGAGAAAACTTTTCACCCTTCTCAATCTGTACTGTTGAGAAGCGCGTGTGTTTTATTATAACATATACAAAATAATATATAGCATTATAAAAATTATATTAAAAAGAATTCTAGATAATATTCGTAAAGTCCATAAAAACCAATGGATAGCAATATACCCATCTATAATATTAACAGAATAAAGAAAGTTTTAATCTTAAAAACGAACTCTGATTAAAGTAATAACTTTTTTCAAAATTACATTTCTATCCGTTTCATTGCCCAACTGTAGATAATATGCATATTTAGTCAGACACTTCGTGTACATGACATAATTGGGTTTTATCCTCAAATTTTTTGAATTCAGGGGCAAATTATCTTGCTTTTCGCGATATGTAAATCCCATTATAAGTAGGTAACTCACAATCAGTAGATACAGTAGATGGGAATAAGATACGCGTCAAGGATAATTTAAAACACGCTGATCGTAAGGAAATTCGGTTTCGATTTGCTTTACGAAAAGCTATAAGTGCAATGGGAATATTACAGCAATGGGAATAGCTATTTGATACACTACGAAGAGGATGATTAGAGGCGATCAAGTAATTTTATGAAACTGAGAGAAAGAGAGAGATAGAGAGGCTTTCTTCGACGTAGCTGATCATTATTCACGTTAACGATAAGACGCAATGCTGTCAGTGAATTTACATTAAGAACTCGAACCGTGGTAAATTAGAATGTAAATAATTCATAACGCGTAAACTTTACGTCCTTCATGATTCTCCGAGTCATCGGCAGACAGATAAAATTACATACTAAGATCTTCTATGGAATACGAAACCTTATTTGGAATTTAAAATGACGCATGTGAATAACATTTCGAGCAATGATTCTGTTGGCAAATTGTTCGTTGAATTTTTAGTGGAGTTGACTTCTTGTTATCGTATTTCGAGGGTTGAGTTGAAAAGGAAAATAAATGGTTGGAAATTGATTTTTAAGAATAAATTTGGTACTTGTGATGGATTTCGTTTATGGGGGAATATTTTATATTTCTTTTTTATTTTGGCCAACCTGACAGTTGGATAACACTATCTTATGGAGTTTCGTGTTTTTCTTGTATATATATTTTTATCCATTTATTCCGTATAACATGTTTAAATAAGACTTGTACTTGTGGAGCTTTCGTAGATCTTAAGTGTTTGCCGCTTCCGTGGACGCCGCCAACTTTTAAAATACCAACTTGTAGAACCAAGTAAGCTCTCGACCGTTTTCCGCTTAGAATCCAATTAGGATGAGCTAAAATGGATCAGATTACAGTGTAGGGGATAGAGACGAGTTTCAATGTTTTCTACGTGCAGAAAGATACGTCTTTAGTGAAATTGAATAGTGGCTAAGTGAAATTCAATTTTTCCGTACAGACTCAATGGAATACCGAGTACTTTGATATCCGTAACGTCCTGGATAAATAGAAGATAATGGGGATGAAGAAATATCTGTAAAATATAGTAGAACAGAGACACTCATTCTTTGAGAATTAAATTTTATGTACGAAGAACGTATTTTGTGATTATAAATATTTTTAAAAATCACACTCGGTATATTAATCCTCTTCGTATTACGCAGTGCATGTTTATTGAATATTTAATTCCACGTAAATATGCATTATGAAAATTAAAGGAAGTGCTTATGCTATATACAATCGTGTTTGCCAGTGAAAACAGGACATGAATAATGGAAGATTATATTTTATACCCATATATAAAACAAGCTTCCACTCTAAAAAGCTTTCGAGATTAGCGCTTCATCCGTCAGGAGCAGAAAGCACAAAAAAATTTTAAATGAATATCTACCACCGGAAGTAAATAGCAATTAGATTTTTCGATTCTTATCATAGTCTTAATTGAAGAATCTCTTTCTTATCACTGTCAGAAATTCTCCTTATAATCATATGAAAGGATCAAGTAGAATACTCTAACTACCTGACAGTAGTTTTCACGAGTTTCGTTGAACCGCGTTTGGATTTTCGATGCAGTCAGCTTCCTGTTCTTTTTCGAAATTATTACCAGTGACCGATCTTACGCTTTAGAAATGACTCGAGGTCTTCTACTGCGTGCTTTGTCCTTATTGGAGGCTGTTCTCCAGAAGAGAATGATAACATTTCCGAAAGTAGACCGTGATATTTTTAGTTTTTTTTTTTGGGAACAAGACGTAGGCAAGGGGGATATACGTTTTTCTATAGATAAATCGTGAATATGATTTAATCGAATGTTGCCTGAGAAAGACTGACGCAAAAAGGTTTGAGTGCAGGTATAGGTCTTGTTCGGAAATATTTCGACGACAGTATATATCATACAAAAGGCGCCTGAAATGATTCAACCTCGGCGCCATTAAAATAGTATTAGTAATATATTTTTATTTTTTAATTATAAATCCAATTCGTACCGTTTAGGGTTGATTCTTATGCAATGTTTATTTAAGATTATTTAATACTATTTATTGATTATACTTTGTGTGGCGCAGAACTCGATCCTGTTTTCATTGCGCATTGAGTATTTCTCATCTGGCTATAGATTAGAATTGACAATCGCTCTTGACTGAATTTCAATTTAAACGTCATTGAATTGAGTACTCGAAAAGATTTCTAGTAATTGTAAAGTCTTTTCGGAAAACTTGAAGAACGCATCGCTCTATCTCTGAGAAAAGTTTGTCCCGCTCTGGTTTCTTATTTCCTATTTCGTCACAGAGTTTTCCCTTCTCAAGGTACATTTGCATTTAAATTCCATCCTAAATTCATCGTATCCAACGTCAGATGTTTGTTCATCCGGAAAGGGTGAAATGCTGGATAAGATATGATACACAGTACAGTACTGAATTTAGTTGATGGTCCTTTTAAGTGCATCTGAAGCAAGATAAAAAAAAATTTTTTCCATTCGATATGCGTGGTAAATATGAATATTTTTGGTGATAATATTTTTTTTGTTATACTGTAAATTCGTATGTTTATATTATATAGGTATTAGATACAAGAGTGAATTTCATTTAAGATTCAGAGAATATACATTATATGAATAGTTTTTTTTTATTGAATTTCAATTTGTCCCAACCGTTATGCACGTTTCTTTATTGATTTTGATATTAGTATTTGTCATTTATTATCGATAAATCGATAGACAGTAACGCGATTCTTATTTCTAATTTAATATACTGAATTTTGCGTATTTCATTAATTCATAGTGAAACAAGCGTTTCACATGAATAAGAAAATGTAGTAGAAGGCAGACACGTGGAATAACAAAAGTAATGCCCGTTTATTTCCTCAGGCATTAGATTGTACTATCTATTGAACGATTCTTTGTTGTATTTTAATTTCCTGCGTCAACAGGTTTCTTCTTGTGATATGTTATTACGGGATGAGTTTATTAGGACACAATTATTCAGTAATTGATGAAGCGAAGTATCCTGTTTCTACGATAATTGACTACTGTGCGCTGAATTGTAAATTTGCTAACTGGGCAGATTCGGCGCTTTAATCTTCTACAT
>JARPRH010019820.1:0-26707 GCA_031763665.1 Calameuta haemorrhoidalis
CGACGAAGTCGGTTTGGAGAACTGGACGCCCGGACCCGTCACAAGCCCGGGTTCAGATTTCGACGCCTTGCCCTGTCAAAAGAACGTCCCCCAAATTCGCTCCGGTTTGCGATATCGTCTCGCCAACCCCATATTGGCGCTATCGCCGACCGGCCGTTCAGCGGTCACCAGTACCGCTGTTACTTAGTCCACTTCCCGCCTCCCCGGAGGAACAGAGCCGTCACCGAGACGTGTCGGCCCTACCCACGACGCCCAGCGGACCGTCGGAAGGGAAGTTCCGAAAACGAAAGGAACGTATAAGAAAGAAACTCCTCGATCTCTTCGGTGGTACTCCCTAAAAAGAAAATCTGTTAACCAATAAAAGGCTAGACAACCTATCAAATTGTTCTAACCAAAAAGTGTGTCCCTCATTTCAATCGTCGGCAAAATAATAACAGATGATAACAGAAAAACGAAGAAGCGAAGTCTAAGTTCAGAAAAAAAGGGTGTAGGAAAACCTAAAATTACTAAGATAGAAATTATGAAGAAAGGAACAATAGCTGGATATGAAGAAAATCAAAAGGAAACGAAATTAATAAAGTGTACGAGACAATTAAGAAAAAAAACAATTCAAAGTCCTGCTGTAGTGAAAAAAAAAGAAAGTGCTAATTAATACAGAAAAATCTAAGATTTTCTAGTTAACTTTGTACCGTTAAAAATTAAAAATTTCAAATGCACTTAATAAAATCAATCTGTCCAACCTAGTTTGTTTAGTTTTAATTAAAGTTGTAACTAACTATAAACGATGTAGTAGATAAGCAGCAATGTTATGCAGTGTAAATGCAGATGCAGATACAATGCACATACGCTACTTTACTTCGTACTATGTAATCTGTGTAATTACTGAAGGAAAAACCTAAGACGTCCTCTTATTCTATCTGGTAGTATAGGAGTAACTTGTTAAATTACGCCCACAGGTCAAGCCATAGTTTCTCCGTTCTACACTGCAGGGTGGACTCAGTGTGGCAAATGACTAACAGCTTCAAGCCAAGCTTTTCTTAATCCAATCTGAAGATTTGAATGAGTGTGGGCAAGAGTTTACAAAACACTGAAAGATTCAAGCCACACTATTCGTTAGTATAGGAGTAGCACGGAAAAAATGGATAGATTACGTGCGGATGCAAGCCGAAGTTTTCCCATTGTGCACTACACAGTAGGCTCAGATAAATTTCGGTATTGCCAAAAGATTCACCACATGCTTCGGCCAATTCATGTGATAGTGTGGGAGTAATCTTGCAGAAATCTGCAAAGTGATTCAAGTTTCAAGCCACACATTTTCCATTCTATGCTGCAGATAAATGTCGGTATTGCTTCAATGTGGGATATGACTTTTAGCCACACATGTCCCATTCTGGTTACGCAGTTATGGTCCATACTGCACACAGACAAGATTTGTATTCTCGTCCCATATTATTCCCATTCTATCCCCACACTAATTACTTTTACGCGGGTTACTGGGGGTCTCAGGTCTTAGCTTCTTTATTCAAGGCGTTAAGTAACTATTTCGCTTTTTTATTCTTGTACACGGAGAGAAGGATCTGGTATAAAGTACTGACTATCGGGTAGAAACTACCATAAAATTCTCGTACATGGAGACTATAGGGACATTCTGGCAAATATTATTATAAAATAAAAGAAGTTTTACTAGATAATATAATAATTTTTGTTATCACAGATGTTGCCATGACATTTAACAGTTTTTATATGAAAACTGATACTTTTTCGATTTTGGCCGACATATGAGAAATATTTTCGTGTGCAGCGTTTTGGTCTTCTCCGTTTTTTTCATTTTTAGTGATTAATTAAGAATCTATCTATGAATGTAAGTATTAACAATAATATCATATTGTATAATTTCAAAATTTAACATGAGATTAAGTATTATATCGGTAAGTATTGAAATTTGGAAATTCTCACCTCTTAACCGCAATCGTATACAAAACACAGCGTTAATGTAATTATTAAAAATAAATTAGTAATTAGCTCATAAAATGCTTAAATGTTTGTCTATTGTAGATCTCTACATAATGCCAAGAAATCGATTCGAATTATCTTTGCGATTTGTTCATTCCAGTAATAACGAAGAAAATGATTCTAATAATAGATTATCTAAAATTATCCATATTATTGATATAATAAACAGCATTTTTAAGAAATGTTACAATCCATATGAAGTATTATGCATAAATGAATCGTTATTACCATTTTGAGACCACATAAAATTTCGACAAACTTTAAAGCAAAAGCGTCATAGATACGGAATAAAAGTTTTTTAATTATGTGGTAGGGCAGGTAAAATAAGAAAATACAGATAAAATATCAGGAAACAAATCGTCTGAGATTGTGATGTAGATCAAGAATATATTCGGCAAAGATTATACTATCTACACAGATAATTGATATACAAGTATGGATCTGTCGGAAAAATCAATCTCAATGTATGTACATGCATTTAGTGGGTACCTTACGAAAAAATCGGCGAGGAAATCTGCAAAAAGTAGGTATATCTCAAAAATGAAAATGTGAAGAAGTTATAACTCAAGCAAATAGAAACGGCGTAACAGTCTTAAAATGGAAGGAAAAGAGAGGTGTATTGAACAGAAGAACAAAAATACAGTTTAGGTAAATTTTCAGTCAATTTATCTGACCAAATGATCGCATATAGTTCACCATTGCGTAAAGCGATAAAATGGTAGAGAAAATTAGTAGTAGAACTCTTATTAAATACACATGTATTGTAACTGTAGTGGCTTGTTCAAACAGGTAGTTCGTAAAAAAATTGAAATTCCTGATTCTTGAATGAAACTAGCTGTATATTTAACGAAATGTCGTGGTAACGTTATTGAGGGTTGCAGTTCTCCACGTGGAATAATACTGAAAAACTCCGTGATGAATAAAAAAAATCCCGGGAAAAGCTAGGATTGTGCAACCACGATTTTGCAAAACATGTTACGAAAAAAAATTTGAAGAAAATAGGTAGGATAGCTGCAAAAAATTATACGAAAAAGAGACGTAACATATTGTTTAGACTGTACCGGTTCACTTTTTCTTTGTTTGGAATGTTTTAATATGACACAGCGCAATTTACGCGCATAATTTTTATGCATATACATATATTTCATGTGAAATTCTTTACACTATCGTAGTAATGATGATAGTGTTGACAAATTTTAAGTATCGATATTTATTCTAATTATGTGTTTTTAAAAATTTTGGCATTATCTGTCACCGGTGGCCCCCACAGCTCTACCAGCAAACTGAGTGACGGTTACCGGTAAACCTCGGCCTCGACGTGTTAAAAATAAAAACTTCTCCAAGATGAAAAATAATGGTTATTCGTTTTCAATGTGAAAAAAAATAGGATACATCATTTTGGAAAAAGTCAAAATTCAAGTTGGTAGTTGTAATGATTACATTTTTAATTCAATAACATATATTCAGATTTTTCGCTATTTTTGAGACGTCGGAATTGCAAGACATTAGCGTCCAAGCATTCGATTTTTTTCAACTTTTGTCGAATGAAGCGGAAACATTTTTTCCACAAAACGAATTGTTTGTTTATAGAAACAATTCTTTTTCAGCAATTGTTCATTGAGGTCTAAACAATTTAAATCAATTATTGAGCAATGTCTAATTACAATAGTTTCCAGGGAGAAGGTGCCATAGGGGTTTTTTTGTTTCTAATTTCGAATCTGAAGAAAAAAATTAAAAATTCAAAATGGTGGACATAAAATGGCCATCTTGAAAATGGAGATTGTCCGATCTACATAAAATTTAGTTCTTTGAAGGTGTCAGGATTACTGGTTTCGAATTTTAAATCACCATTTCGTTATGGCATTTTTTTTTAATTCTAAAATTTTTATTGTCTATTAGCCGCCAACTCATCGTTGAAGTTGCACGGCTTTCATCAGAAGAAGCTCCATAAATGGTGTCAAGTATTACTACAATAATGATAACAATATTGAAAGGCCCTTTTATTGAATCCAGGACAAATTTAAAAAAGAAATTTTCCACGAATTTGAGTTGCGACATATCGACTCAAGATTTGGGTCCTCTTCTGGTGAATTTATTCAAAATTTATTTTATATAATGAAATACATTAAAGAAATCTAATTTTTATATATCTGAAATATTGTATAACTAGATTATTATAATGGGTTCTATGTAGTGAATTAATACTCACAAAAGTTAGATTTAATAATTTTAAGAACATAAATTCATTTCTTTTGTTGTCAAATGGGAAAAAGTATGTATATATACATCGGATTTATCAAATTTAAAGAAGAGACTGTCAAAGAGGACATCAGGTGCTCTCCCGTTGACCCTGAATGTGTGATTTCATGAACCAGAGGAGAGTGGCATCATTAAAGAAATGAAAGTTAACCTCATAACATTGCTAAGATCATGAATTTCAAATTCTTTCATTTGCTTAATAATGCCTAACTGCCTTGATTAACAGAATTGTTCAATCGCATCCAACCTCAGATGGTGCGTTTGCCGTGAATAACCCTTTATAATATATAAGTGTCTTATTTTATTTCCATATAGTATAGAATAACAAAAAGTTTTCATGTAATTTTAGCAAAATTTATTCTTTTTTTCCGTTTCATGATAAAAATTTCGTTGAAAATTGCAAATAAAGAAGAGAGACAAGACGTGGCGACTGTTAGATAAGACGGGGTGAAACAAAGTGGTTTTATGTAAACAAATACAACCTCATGAACGTTGATTTTGTAATTAAGGACTATTAAAAGACAATCGTTGTTATACCATGGACGATATAAATTTTAATAACAAACTGGTACTGAAAACCAACTTAGTCTGGCCGATATATAAATTGTTATTCACAGCATCCTTATTCGCAAAAAAAAATCGGAATCATAAAAATGTTAACAGATAGAACAACTCTATTGTCACGTCCTCGCTTTCACACAGACAACTTAAAATTAGTTGAAAAAACGCATAGCAATAATGATTATCCTAAACACATAGTAGATAAGATAGTTTTAAATATTATACACTTACATTCTTGATTAATAACATTAATGAACCAGACGCAATTCCTACAGCGGACATCGGCATAGATTACAAGCGTTGCATTTCCATATGTAGTTGGACTATTACAATGTTTATCCGAACTATTTAGAGAGGACGAAATTAGAATTATACCTAGAAACACTAACAACCTGAAATCTTATGTCGGCACCACTAAAGATCGTACCGCATTACTGGACAGATCTAACATAATTTATATAATTCCATGCAAAGATTGTGATAAATGTTACATTGGCTAAACTAGTAGATATCTTAAAAAACGCATAGTTGAACTTAAAATTCACTGTACATTACCGAGTTCTGCACATATGGTATTAGTATTACACAAACTAGATGCAGGTAATTTTTTCAATTTCCATTATGTTAAAATATTCGGTAACGAATGTGACTATCCCAGAAGGTGCATCTTAGAAAAGTAAAAATATACACAAAAAAGAATACAATAAATTTTAAAAGTGAGGTTGAAAATTGAAATGTCATTTATCACAATGTTATTAAAAAATGAATCCACTAATATACTTTGTTTTTTTACGACTACACTGACTAAGAGAATCCTAAGTTATCTAATATGTCTTTAAATTATTAAAATTTATATTCGTCCCTGGTATAACAGCGATTGTTTAATAGTCCTTAACTACAAAGTCAACGTTCACGAGGTCAGAAAAACACCTACAATTATATAAATCCAGCCGATAATTCTACAATAATAATATTGTTAACATCAGATTTGTAATTCAGAACTCGACAAACTCCCGCGTGCTTATTTTCATACAAATTTAGTAAAGTTTTGGTTTTTGGATCCATCATTTTGGTTTTTAAACTTTGTACTTCGGATTAGTAATCGTGTACCTCAAAAACTCTCCATATCATATTTAGATTTACAGTAGCTCTAGCAGGACACGTCTGATCGTTAATGAATTAATATAATTAGAAATAAGTGCAATTGCATCAATAGTTTACTTACTGGATAGACATTCCATTTTTTAGAAGCGTCCCTTTTCCCCCGAGCATGTGGAGGTGGCAGAGAAGGGAACTCGTCAACAGGAACGAAGCTTGTTTTAACTTCTTGAAGAAGTTCACGGTCTTCAGTTTCAGATTCTTCCAGATCATCACGGACAGTCGCTGAAAATTTACAATGCACTTGCCTATTTAATCTTTACTATACATCGTCTACAAAGGTCAGACTAACAATAAGCCTACTAACGGTCTCTTAGGTCAATACTGTATCTCCACTCTCATACAATTGACTCTCATGTCAATTGTGTAATCGCAAAATATCTTATGTACCTTTTTTCCATTAAAAAATTGTTTGGCATAAAAGAAATGTTTATTGTAATTTTTTGTGATTATTTGTTTATTTAAGGAGGGTCAAGCGTAACGCCAAGCTCAGAGAAAAGACGCTGATTTTTGTTTTGTAGATTGGTGTAAAGGGTATATGTTTAACCTTGAAATTTCAATACATTTATCTTCGTTGTCTTCAAGAATTTTTTCTCTTTTGAAAATAACGTCGTTTAGCTCTACTTCTTATGAGGGAATCAAATTGATATCCAGTATGTCAACTTTTGTATAAGGCATCCTGAAGAAGTCGTTTATAGTTTGTAATAATTAGTTGGCAGTCTCGCCACATAATGTAACGAGCCCAAATGTAAATAGTAATGACATCTCTGGGATAGCTTCAAAAACTACTTCGAGCAATCAGTATAGTTCTTCAAATTCGGCCATTTATTGCCTGGTGTCGTCCCTTTCTACCTCGGACCGCCAGCGAGAGCGGACGTTACCAGGCAACCTGTTAAATTTTGATAAGGTAACCATTTAAACTTCTTAAAGAAAAATCAGTAATATTTACTCGTACTCTTTTCTTATTGCTAAATGCAGGTTAGCTCTGAAAAGGAAAATAGAAAGGGCTCTTTTATGTGTGGTCATAATATATCTTCATCCGATAACGACGTGACGAATTTCGATATCCAAAAGGAAACGGACAAATTAACGAAGCGAAACGTGCTACCTACGTTCATAGTTTGATTTCATCGTACTCAACGCATACTTGGAACAAAAAAACAAGATAAGCGATATTGTATATGTTATTTAATTATTTTTATATGTGATCGGTATGGGTAATGCGTGTATTGGAATGAGTCATGAATGGTAGTTATAAAAGAAAAGGACGTATATAATTTGTGCATACAATATATAAAAGAATAATTAGATAGTTTTCGCAGTATACCTGGTTATATTATTATAATTTTAAAAGACTTGTATTACAATAAACTATGCTTGCAAATATTGAAATACCTCGGTCATAAGAAATTATGCTAAATAATGCCATTTTCAAACAAAAAATTGTGGAATATTGTATATTAATGTGTAAGAAAAGAAAACCATTAAAAACGTTACGATACCCCACAGCGAAGACAACTCGACCGCAGGGAAGTCGAAGACAAGCCACCAAGATGAGCTTTAGTACCGAATAATGAGGAAAAGAAACCCTGCAGTTATTGCATTATCAGAGACCAGAGTGACTGCTGACATTGAATATAGTGACGTGAACTGAAGATAGTGGGTTACACCGTGGTCAGGTGTGATGCGGAATATAGAAGTACAGGCGGAACAGCTATACATATATGTGCAAGAGGACATTAAATATGAGACAGTGATAAAACGTAAAATACTGTCTAACTGCTAGTGTTCTGCGATAAAAAAGTAAAAGAGAAACTGTTTAAAGCCAATGATCGCCAATGAAAGTCGCAAAATATCATGCTTTTCCTCTCGACTCTACGTGACTAGGACCCCAAATATCTGTATGGATGAGATCCAATAATTCAGAGGTTCTTTCAGATTGCTTTGGAAATGGCGTGTCTGAGAGTTTTCCTTGCAAGCGTGTTGAACACGGTAACAACGGCTCGTTATCTTTCAAATTCATTCCAATCACTATTTCTTTCTTGTACATTTTCAAGAGATCAGTTTTATTCAGATGACCAAATCAGTAAGGTCAAGTCGTCAGATTCGTCGTTATGTCTTCGGTCGATGAATTGCAGGCTTGTTCTACTGTATTTCTGACATAATATAAATCACTGACGCGATCAGCAATCATCTTGATTTTTTCTTCTCTGTCTTCAACAGCAGCGAGCTTTTTCTGGAAAATAACGAGATTATCTTTATCTGTTATTTTCGCGACGGACATGAGGTTTGTTCTAAGATCAGGAACGAGGAACGTATTCTCCAGATTTAAATTTCTACTTGCCTTTCCATCCCAGGTCTTAATACTTACGGAACCCTTGGCTTTTTCTTCTATCGAAGCGTTGCTTGCTAAACTGAGATTTTTGTATTCCGATCTTGTCAATTCGCTGAAAGAATTGTCGTTTTTGCAGAGATGTGATGTGCAGCCACTATCCAAGCACCACGTATCTGTTTTCTCGGTAGATTCAGCACAAATTGCAGTATTGATGTCCGTAGAGAAAAGAAAACTTACGTCTTCTGTTACTGACGCCTTTTCTTGTTTTTCGGGACAATCCACAACCTTATGACCAACTTTCCTGCACTTGTGACATTAATATTTGAATTTCTCTTTGTTTGCCGCATATTTCTCGAATTTCTTCTTCTGTTTCCGTACGAACATTGCGTTGGGATCACCTTCCTTGGATTTTTCTTTCCTGGAGTTTACTTCGTCCAGTATTTTTATTTTTAGTACCTCGGGATTCGGAAGATTATCTCGAGATTGAATGGCACACCGGAAATTATCGTAACTGTCAGGCAGACTATTCAGAAGCATTATAGCTTGTTGTTCATCTCCAATAATAAAATCCAGACCTGACAGTTGACTGATAATATCGAAAAATTCGTTCATGTGCTCCTAAATATCGTGATTTTCTTCCATGTGAAGAGTCGTTATCTTCTTCCAGAGAGCAGCTTTCCTGGCAGGTCCTCGCGATTCAAAGATCGATTCCAATTTCAGCCAAACATCTCATGAGGTTGCACAATGCCTTACTTACTTTAATTCCGCGTCTTCGATGGTCAAATACAAATCCGCTCTTGCCTTTTCGGTCTCTTCTATCCAAGCTCCCACCGCAGCAGCATTATTTTCCGCAAGCTCCGGCTTAATTTTTCTTCCATTCACGTACGCCCAAGTTTTATTTTTTGTCAGAATCCCCTTAACTCTTAACTTCTACTTGTCGTAATTATTTTTCGTTAACATTGGTATTCGAAATGATGTTCCCGTGGACGTATCCATGGTTATGTGTTAACGCACTGCTATTCCGGTATGAACATGAAAAAATTCCACGCGTTGTAATTTCCAATTTTAACTTATAAGACCCTGGGCCCATAACCTGTTCCGCAGAATATCTTCACAGGGAATAAAAGAGAGGATGGATATCCGAGAACAGGGTTTATTCAGAGTAGAACGTATATGAACGTGTTTTGAGTGTAACAGATAGAACAGGAAGTAAGATCAAGTAATTGACAGAGAACAAAAGCATCATCATATAATCATCTTTTGTCCATCAGCGCTCATTCGTATTCCAACAGAACAAACCAGAGCTCTAGCAAGCCAAAAGGGCATCCTGAGGTAATCCAAATCAACAACTTGCTCAGCTTTAAATATCCCATGATGGAATATTTAAATCTTCCGTGACAAGTCCTTTCCTTATAGTACAAACAAAAAATTCATAGATGGTACCCTGAAAGTAGACTAAAATTTAAATTTATAAAATAAAGTATAAACTACGGTGATATAAATTTAAGCTACCGACGACAAGGGATCGCATTCGACTATAGTACTTGTAACAGTAAGGTTCGAGGAACAGATAGGCAAATTGGAGGAGCAATTAGTCGAAATAAGAAGTACCAAACCTTCCTGGACATCCTGACATCATTCGCTGAAGCCATAGCGCCTCCCAGCGATACTAACCAGCCAAAACGGGACCAAGAGATTTAAAAAAGAGGACAGACATCATTGAGAATACCTAGTCACCTCACCTTCGAGTTCACTCCAATATATCAGACACCAACTTTTTAGGCCAGTGGATTCAACCGCTCTCAGTCGTACAAAGTCTCCTTCCATACTCTAAACTCAGCCATATTGGAGGAGAAAATTATCGGCGGAAAACAAAGCGCTGTTTTAGCCGTATTGATTTCGCCTGCAGGAGGGAAGAACCGATTGACAATTCAGAGGTTCAATTAGAACCTAGAGGTGATTGGCGGATAGCACTGCGATGTTCTCAGCTGTATGATCTATAAGGACATCGTCTCAAATCACTCAGAAAGATCGCTGGCGAGCCATATTACGCGGTAACTATAAGATTGGACTGTCCACTTCAAACTCCAAATTGACCTGAGAGATGCAATTGCAATATCAGATAATCATCAAGAAAACTAATATCTTCTCTCGGCTCCATAAAATAAAAGCGTCACCCGTAAGGTGTAAAGATTCAAATAGATTTTAAATAAAAAATAAATATAAAATAAGAATCACTATTGATTGAATCACCTATCAATTTATCCAATTCATTCGCTCAGAGTATGAACTCCTTAAAGGGGTATTCTGGTCTAGAGGCATAAATTTTGGGCGTTTTGTCGAGCTCGATAAAAAAAAAACGAAAAATATTTTTACTATTCAGTTTTTTTATAAGATGTTTATTGATATTTTCAGAATATACAAAAATAATTTCGAAGAAAAAACTAAAAATAAAAAAGTTATAAGCTGGGGGTAAAATAAAAATGGAGTGTTCTGGTTGACACGATTGCAACCCTTCTGGTCATCTGAAACAAAGTTTAAAAAAAGATTCTTATTTAGTAAGGATGTCGTTATAGTCCCTACTCGAAGAAAACGAAAAAAGCATTTTTGGCAAAATGGCGACTATCTGAAAAGAGGCATTTTTCGACTTTTTTTCATCATTTTTAATTTTTTTAAATGGTAAAATAAATAATTTTCATACAAACGTGGTAGGGGCGATAGAAGGTTATATATCGAAGATTGGTACAAAATTTGAAGTAAATCGGTTAAATAAAACTTAAGATATCATGTCAACCATGTTGAAAAATGTAGTTTTGAGAAAAATACGTTTTAAGCAAAAGTTCCAGGCAGCCGCAGCAGTCTAAGTCATAGAATGTTAAGTTATACTTACAATTTTGTTAGTCGGCAATTCCTAGTTCATAGAGAGTCCCTTCTTCGACTTCAAAATATATATTTTCGGTATAGTAATGTATTCGTACCAAAAATGGTCAGGTACTCGGGCATTGTCTATCGTCTATTGTCCGATTTGCTCCGGCGTGACGGGCTTCCTTGCTGCGTCATTAAAATAGCTATAACTCCATAAATTATTGGAATTTAAAAATTTTCTCTTGAAGATACATTCTTAAAGGTATCGAAAGTCTTTGCTTTAAGAATATGCAACAACAAAAAAATCGATTTTTTCCAAATTCTAGACCAGAATACCCACTTAAAGTTCCGTGATCCGTAAACTACGAAGACCCTAGAACCGTCTTCCATATCGTTGCTGTATACGAGATATAGCAAAAATCGTAGAGATTTAGTAAACGCTCGGTTTTAAAAACGATTTTCTCCTTCTCAATTGGAGGATCTAATGGAATTTTGCAAAAATACAGTTGAATACCGCGCCGTGTTACGTGTTCCGTGTCCTGTTGCATTGTAGAATGGCCTTAAAGTCCTGTTCCGATACGTGATAAAATACAAGATTCTATTTTTACGACTAAAAATTTTAAAACTTAACAAAGCATGATTCATTATTTTTGTACAATTTCAGCATTTGGTTATAATTTCAAACAGGTATGATTTCAATGTAAATAAATTTTCAGATCTTTTTTCGAGATGATTTCAGTATAAATTGAAAATAATTTTTGTAACATAGGTGAGTATGCCATTGATATATTTTCGGTACAAAATTCACAAATAAACCGTTTATTTTTGGTATTGGTTCTGCATGACGTCAGTAAGATTCCAAAATCTTACTCAATTGTTACTGCATGAACAGAATACTAAAAATACACCGACAGATAACACTAAATAACAGTAGAAACGAATCTATGAGAGCTGCTGATGTTTCCCGAACGAGGGGTATCGAAAAAAAGAAAACAAGAATCGTTCCTGAAACTTAGAATCCAAAGGCCGTATGTGCCACGGCCCGTATATACGCACCCTGAATAAAAATTATTTTTACCGCTGCAATTCAAACAAAAATTTGTTTTCAACGGTTTCTGGGATCGTTGTATTCAAATCTGAAGTGCAAGTTTTACCATTCACAATTGCATCGATAATATAACGATAGTAAATCCAAAAAAAGGTGTGATATCAATGACCATTGGTTCCCTTGGGCTTTTGAGGTTTGTGAACCTGAATTTGATATCCAAATTGCTCAATGTAAGATGAAAATTAAGAATTCTCATTGCGTAATCCACGGCCCAAGGAGAAGTAAAAAATTGTAAAATATTGATCAGTAAACAAATCGTATTTTACATTTTATCTGTCTATGTGATTATGGTTTAAGAAATCTATTTTCCTGTATCACGAAGTATGATGCGATTTTACTTAACTTATTTCAGATTTACTTTTGCAGTAGATTTTGTTTTTGCAATATCATTTGACTTAACATTACTCAATAATAATGAGGACCCATAATATGCTGTGGATTAAGAGTAATGAAGGTAAATATGCGATTATCAAAAATTGTATAGGACTATTTGCAAAACATAGTGAAAAAAACTTACAAATTTGGCTAATGGTTCAGTGGGTAAAGTGTCATAGCCCATATTTCAAGCATCCTGTGAATCGCAGGTTTGAATCCTACTCACAACTTAAAAAATAGATAGATGTATGTGTTTACTGGTATAACCCTTGTGCTTTTATTTAGTTTTAATTGTATTATACTGGGTGAGTCGTTTAACTTCACACAAACAAATATCTCGGAAAGGCAGCATTTTACGAAAAAATTGTTCGTACAAATTTCGTTTGGTTTCGGGGGGGGGGGGGGATGCCGTTATTTTTTATTCGCGGCGGTTTTCAAGGTATTTCCAAGGTCAACTTTGTTTCTTTAAATAGCAACTTATATTTTTTATTGCAAAATATTATGCTATATAAAAAATGAATTAACTTTTATCTCAAAAATTTTTTAATAGGACAAGCATAGACTCCAGGATTATTAATAAGTATAGCGATTTTGTAGATACGAAAATCGGAAGAGAAGAAAAAAGTGAATTAATTTTTTTTCTTGTGTAAATGACTTATTTATTGTTAATATTGCCAAAAAATATTATAATAAGTGTTCAAAATGGTGTCCTTCAACATCAATGCATTTTCAAACTCTCTTGAGCTACAAAAAAGACTTAGTTAATTTTTTTCTTCTTTTGTTGAAAATACTGGTCCTCTTAAAAAATGTTTCAGACAATAGTTAACTGATTTTTTGTACAGCATAATAATCTGCAATACAAAATATAGGTTCCCATTTAAAAATAGTTAAGTTGACTTTCGAAAGAGCTTGAAAATCGCTGCGATTGAAAAATAACAGCACAGGTCTCGCAGACTTCCCCCTCGAAACCAAACGAAATTTGTTTAAACATTTTTTTCATAAATTTCTGAGATATTCGTTTTTGCCAAGCTAAATGACTCACTCTGTATATATAATTATATTATATTATATTTAAAGTAAAAAAAGTAATCAATTGGAAAAAAGTTTCTGGTTTAATTTCTATACAGGGATATGATGTCCATTGAAGTACTTCTTAACAAGCCTTGATAAGAAACTCTTAGTAAGGCGGCAAGTACGATGGCATTACAGCTCCGATCATGCGTTGGTCAGGGCAACTTAGAAATGTCTGAGCAAATATAGGGAAAATATCGTAAAGTGTTTACAGACCCCTTAAAATTGTTTTGTTTCAATACGTATTAGATGATAATAAAAAATTACATTGTGTATTATGATGCATGATGTAGACTAGAGGATTTCAATTGCAAACAATAAGAAATTACATCCAACTTACGTAAGAAAGATTCTTCGGCAACGATATTCAGACGAGCAGTCTCCAAAACTTGCGGTTTAGTATGAGAAATTGTTCCAATTACGGTGGATTTCGAGATGGCGATGAAGATTATAGTAATCGGTAATAGCAGTACTGGAATGAGAAGCATCAATTTAATCCTGGCTCTCCAACTGTCATTGCCACCCATACACCACCTAATTCAAAAGAATAAAGCAACTATTGATAGGGGTCGAATGAAGTAGAAGTATTATTGCGGATTGTTCTGACATTCGTAATTATACAATTAAGTTTAATTCACTGGACAAAAATCACTGAAAATTAGTTAAGAATTAATAACGCAAACTAGTCAAAAAATTTATTTGCTTTCATTTAATGGAATTATAGAAAGAATCGAACGTACTTCAGTCTGCCGGATTCCTTGTTAACGGCCAACCGACATGATGGGCATAAGCCTCCAGTATAGTATTCCTCGTCGTTAAAACGTACCGATTGATCTGCTCTGGACATGGTTTCTACATTATTAGAAAATTACAGTAATTAGCATAGTAAGTCACTTCACAAAACCCTGACGATAAAGTCTTGTTAAATGAAAACAGGACCGAATAGAAATGTGCCATATGTTTTAAAAAAGCAACTGACACTAATAAAGCTTGATTTGAGAAATAGAAATATAGCTTGATCATAGACAAAAAATGTATGATGAAAAAATAAAAGGCTTTGTATTCGCAATTATATTTACCTACAATTTTTTATTAAAAAAAAAAAAAAACCGTGTCATTTGTGACTTGTAAAACATCATTATCTGTTTTACACATTAAAAGACTTTTTAATACATTAATACATTTATTAGCTCCGTGTTATTCAGAAATACTCGAACATTGTTTAGTTCACTAGCAATTAAAGCATTTTAAATACAACACGTAAACGTATTCCGTAATATATTAAAGTGAAAAAAGTAATTGATTTATATAAATCAATACTTATATAACCAGAAAAATATAACCAGAGAAATTATAGTGTATTTGCTTCATTTTTTTAAACCAGCTCTATTAATGTCTGTTGCATTTTTTAGATATACACATCTTTTTACAACTTCATCCTCATTTGACGATACTCAACCGGATGCACCTCTTTAGCCGTGAAAACTTAGCCTTGGCGATTGTAAATTGCATTACCATGACGGAATGCACACAACCGAGCAAAACCTACTTTTACACCACTTATCAAAATTAGTGCCGAAGACTTTTGCATGCTGCTGAATAGATCATTTTAAAGTCCATTTAGCACGGCAACCAAATAATCTTAATACCGAACTCTGCCGATTCACGCAAGTGTGCTCTAACAAACTCGTAAATTCGTACTGCTTAAAATTGTGAGTATTGGAATGATAACATGACCCACATTCCAAGGAGATACGACTAGAAAAGAACCAGCGTGTTGTTTTCTTTTCTTCATTCTTTTTCATCATCTTCAATGTATCCTATCGTGACCCGACCTCTTATTTTAAGCCATTTTCGGTCGCGTGAGCCTTGATTAAAGAGAAGAAATAGACGGAAGCTCGTTGCCTTGACGTAATGACTCGGTAATCATGGAGTCTTGAGTGATTTGACCTTTAGTGGATAAACACTGGTAAAACACGACCACTATCAGACATCCCTCCCTCCCCACACCTTTATTCATCGTCACCTTAAACTGGTAAAGGATTACAGATCCACTGGAGATAGTTGACTGCAAATGATAACAACAGCTGAGAGGATGGAAAGTAGTTGAACATGCTTGACTTATTCTGTTGATTTATTTATTTTAGTCCATCGGACTTAGAGGGAGTGGCGTAATACACTGAATTTTACCTCAACCGGAAACTGCTTAAAATAATGAAAACCCTGATTTTGCTCTTCTAAGTAAAAGAATATGAGACGACTAGCACACAACTGTTTTTAGCCAAAAATGAAAAATTATAACAAAAAAAATCAAACGTGTAATTGTAATGTAAGTTAGAACAGTGCCACTCACCAGGTGGATTGCATAATTTGGACGACATTCACAAGAGGCAAACAAGATGTAATGCAAGACGAGAAAGGAATCTTGGCGAGGAAGTATGCAAAATAGTGGCGAACTTGTATTATTTCAGTTGCGCATCCTGAGAGTTGACTAATTGAAGAAATGCGAGAGACCGAGACACACATCGTTCGGCATTCGGAGTCGGACTGCCAGAGTAAATTGAGCTATTGTCGCAGTATGAATGTTAATAATCACGGTAGAGTAGTAGGGCATAGGGAGAATTTACAGAGGGACTGACTTCCACGCACTTATGCAGTACGTACGCACTTTTGAACGTACGTACGCGTTCTTAAGCACCCACACACACACGTCAAGGCTATTTCGCACGCAAGTTATTCGTCAATCGACCCTAATAGCTCGACTATTATCGTTCAATAATATCATACGTTCTTAAATAGTTTTATATTTTCAAATTTCAGGTTTTAAAGAAATTATTTGATCCCAGTCGATCCACGTAGTGTACTAATTGTAAGAGTCCTAATGAATTTTCAAAATAATGAAATTAACATGCCATGTCATACCTCACCTAATTGTTTGTATAATGTATTACTCAGAAACGATAACAAATTTGAATTCCCTTTTTACGATAAATATTTTCTTTAGAGTTTGATGTTTAAATTTATATAAATAAGGATTAATTAAAAATAAATTATAAGCAGAGTGGAAGCTAGAAGCGTGGGCATTTCAAATACCTCGTGTGGACCTTTGTGAAATGTCCACTTTGCTGAGAGAAGTGGATCGACTAGGGTTAAAAAAACTTTTCGCTTCGATTTTTAATCGACTTTACTTAAATTACGTATGTGGATCTCTATACATTTTTAATAATATTATTGCATGTTCCTGAAATTTAAAAATTAGACTTTAGGTTAAATATTTTCTGTACCAATACGTTTTCTGACGAAAAACGATGATGTTTATAGTTGCAGTAACCAAAGAAAACTAGTATCAATGTACAGCCGTCATAGGAACAGAAATCCCAATGCTTATAACCAATTTCATTAAAGGTGTTAAAAAATCATAAAATCTATATAAAATATTGAATTTCAGAATAATGTATAAAAGGGTATATATGGCATACACAATTATGATTTGTGACATAAGAGTTGTCAATTACTAACCCCACGTAAAGTACAAAGATGTATTATTTATTAAGCAAATTATAAGATTTTATTTTGTTAATATGTCCTACATTGCTTACCATGATGATTTTTCGACTGATCGCATCCTGTGAGAAAATCCCATGATGCATAATCGTATCTTTCTGGCATATATCCTGGACTATCCTGAAGATCCCGATTGAAAAGACTCATGTCTGTTTTGATATTCCTATATCTTTTCAATCATCATTGTTTCACAAAACTTCGATATTAAACATCTTATTCAATATCGAAAACTGTTAATATGATTGATCTTCCAACGCAAATATATAGCAATTTATGATTTCTTCGAGTACAAGTCCTACCCAGCTTGTCAGTCAGTATAATTGATTTTTATTTCATCATTACATTTTTGTTTTCCATTTCTCATGGCATGCTTTGTTTTTAGCAGATGTAGCTATAGGCAGTAAACGTAACTGATTGGTCATATGTTATAACCATGGAATCCTCTCACCAATAAGCGTTGCTCGCTACTTATGCTAGCTGCTAGTTATAAAGGTACTATTTCATGCATGCGACGGCGACAACTGTCGCGCGACGAAATCACGCTGACGTAAAGAATTCCGTCGCATCTATGAAATATGACGACGCTCTGCGAGTCATGCTCAGTCGCATGATAATCATAATTATATTTGTTATTTAAATTAGTTTGATACAATTGAAAATTTATATGAGAAATCTAATAAAAATCTATTAACCTCATCCACGTGCGTCTTGTTTTCCGCCGTTTGCAGGCTTCCTTCCAAATGGTCGCATACAAAATAGAATTCTGTCGCACGAAAGTTCATCTGGGCTCTACTTTCGTGCGACAGAAAGTACTCCCTGTGCGACGAAAGTACACCGACATCCCGTCAATTTTTAACCAATGAGCGTGATTTTGTTGCGCGACAGTTGTCGCAGTCACATGCATGAAACAGTACCTGAAGATGTCGCAAAGATGCCTGCTCGACAACGCGACCTGAAAATTGCTTGTATTTTTCGTAAAATCTATCTGATAGTGAGGGTGAAGATATGCGTATGTGAAGTCCGTGGTGAAATTTGTATTGTGTCCAATAAAGGCGACAATTCATTGTTTATTTTTTTAAATACATTAGTTATCTGTGAATCGACGTACAGTATCATTTTTTAACGAAACATGTTATATTTAGTTAATTAATAGGAAAGGACTCGCGGTGTATAATCAATTAAATTATTCACATCATTTAAATATAACTATTATTATAAATGGACAATTTATTTCAACTTTTTAGGACTCTATAAAATATCCAGAGGGATGAAATTAATTTTAATTAGAAATAATATTTGTTACGGCAGTTTTCAACAGTTAAAACTCTGTGCCTTGTTTCACATTACGCAGCAACAATGGCGGAATCTTCGGGCAGCATCTTATTGGTCCTCTGCGACGTAGATGCGTCAGAACATACCTTTTCTCATTCTACCATGGGTAATGAAACTGAAGCGGACATAGAGCGGGTGGTCGCGAAGTCCCAATGGGTATGTTCAGCAGAAATACCGCTGAAGGACCAAATACAGTTGATTGGTCAAATCTCACAACTGTTTCAAGATTAACGGTCAAATGACCAGTCAAATATATTTGCTCCCAGCGGTGTTTCTGCTGAACATACCCAATGGTCAAGGGTTTGTTCAAAATCCTGAAGGCCGACTGTTTCGTGAGATAAAACAGACCACCCAACTCTTGGGTTTATTTGCGCGCGCTTCGAGGCTTTTTAAGAGTCTGGCTGCAGTTAACGTATGTTTGGTCAAATGCTTGAATACGATTTTATAGAAAGAGTCTCTGAGTGGAGTTTACGAGATGTTTTTCTCATTGTCTACAGAAAAAGTAGAATTCGAAATCTGGTTTTAATTTTTGAGTCACGTCGTTTTCTAGACATTCGCATGTTCGCCTAACAATTTGTACTTCGTCCTATGGCTAATTTATTCACCTTCGGATAAAATTTGTCCTGCGGATAAACTCCTAAAACATCAAAATGATTGGTTGAAATGAAATGAAATTTTATCCAAAGGTGAAGAAATTGGCCATTAATCGTCAACATTTCACAGGAATCTAGGAAGGATTCATACAGTTTTTGATATTTGGATGTTACATCAAACATGTTTTAAAATCTTATATATAACTGCGCCGTTATGTGTTACCTGGATATGCGGCAATTTGATGTTTTGTAACAACAGAATAACTGCAATATTACGATTTTTATATGTAATTGCTACTACCACGTTGTAAAGCAATGATGTAAAGTTTCCATACTCAGGTAATATACAAAGGAAAGATAATAATTATATATTACTGCTATTGCAACTTTACAAGAACGTTATTCTTAAGACGTTACATTGCGGCAACGATATGCGTTTCCTGAGATGCGAATGGTTCATATGCCTCCCTTCCATCTTTGGAATCTCACTTCTTTTTCTCCCAACATAAACACCTTGCAATCTATTCCGACTATTCCTACATCTGCAAGCGAGAGGTGAAATACGTGTGTTTTATGTCTATTAATACAGTAAACTACAGGTATACATTCCTTGTATTTCACTCATTCGACTCCAGTAGAACCATGTCATTGTAAAGGCAAGGCAACACTTGCCTTACTTTTAGTGCTCCGGCATAGCCTGTCTGTGTCGATTTCTAGTCTGTGCAAGTGATTGCCGGTCGTGAAGTATGTGGAATATGTGACAGATACGAGGAAGAAGAGGGAAGAGCAAGGTACAAAGTTCTGCTTGGTTCTGCTGGTTCTGCTGCAGAGTATGGTCACGGTGCGCGAGTGCATGCCACTTCAATATCAATTTCTTCAATATGGCAACGGTCGAAGACGATTCTTTTCACAACGTTAAGTCGCATTTTATGCACCCAGCTGAGAAGCTCGAATGGGTCCCGTTATCTCTCACATTCGTGGAGTATCCTCACGGTGAGTCCGAAAGAAGTGTTTTAAATTAAATGCAGAATAGAAGCGGTTTCTGTTCAAACATCCAGCACATGATGTTATAAATTGAACCGCAATTTCATATAAACATTCACATAATTTTCATAAATAATCAACAAGGATTTAAATATTTTCAATGGTTCTATATCAACATTTGCATTGTTTGCGATTTAGAACTGGCATGCTAATATGCTAATGTGATTAATCTATTTACAAGATTCATAGATGGATAAATACATACTGAACATGGTAAACATGTATAGTTTGTAATTTCTTATTTATCTAAACTTATTACGTTACATTTATTCTAAATGTTGTATGCTCGACGTATTAAACTTGCAAGATTTGAAAGAGCATTTATCAATTAGTCAATTGATAGTTATAGTATAAGGTTATCTGGTGTTATTCAGGTACATCACATAAACTAAAGTCATCCATCATCTATTGTTTACTACGGTGGAACCAATTTTTTTCAGTGCAATAGTTGTGAATATGTAACCACAATAATAATAACCATGATAAACCAAGCAACGTTAAGTATTATGAAATATCTAACAGAAGCTTCAAACATTCAAATAACATTATATCTAATGAACAACATCACTAAGTTATTACATGGAAATCTAATTTACAACACCGAATACATAAAGTTAGATGACGTCTGATAAAGTTTACATATTCAATATCAGTATTTCTTCAAGAAGATTTCCATTTTTTATTTTTTCAGTGATTTCTAATATATTTAGAAAGTACTATTATGTGAAATGTGAACTTTATGAACGAACAAGTGGTAAAATTATAGGATACAACTCTTTCTTACGGAGCTTTACATAAAAAAAGACCTAAATAATTCACATTTAAGTTCAAGAACATATCCCAGTTTAGCCGAATAAGTAACAGCAAGGAGTGACATTTGCTGATGTTCAGGGTGACCAAACATTTATGATCTATCTTATGTAGACATTAGGCTAGGCCCATAATTGCAAGCCACAAATAGAAAAGCTGTTATTTCCAAGCTGTTTTCTTTTAACACCTATTGTGCTCTGCTAAATATCTACATAGAATGGATTTCAAACTATCTATATTCAGTTATCTTGCTTGCTGCTGATTGTTTTATAAACTTCACGTTTCACATAATATAACTTTCTGAATATATTCAAAAAATAACAAATAGAAATCTTCTTAACGAAACATTGTTAAGATATCATGGTTTAGTTATGGACTAAATAACATTCATCTGATGTCATGTACCGTTATGTATTTAATGTTGTAAATTAGATGTCCATGTAATATATTAGCAATGTTTTTTATTAGATATAATCTTATTTGAACGTTCGCAAATGCTCCTAGATATTTCGCATACAGTGGATCAAAAAAGTCAATGTACAACTTATTTAAATTTTTTAAATATTATATAAATGCAACTAACTCTCGTTAAATGAACATTCTCTGGATTATCCTTCTTTAGAAACATTGTATTTATTATAGTTACAAAGTTAATCAAATCGTAAAATTAGTTAACAAATAAAATAAATATATAGAACAACTTACAATTAGTAAAAATCATGTCAAGAAAGTCTCCGTATACAGTAAGAAAAATGCGTGTCAATTCTTGATTTTTTTAAATTCTAGCCGTGATTAATGATCGGTTGGTCCTCCTTTAGCTTTTAAAACGTTCCGCATGAGTTTTTCCATTGTGTTAACTAATTTTTCTGTCACAGTAGGTTTGATACCGTTCCATTCGTGTAATATTGCACTTTACAATTCCTTTTTGTTTCGAATATCACGTTTTTAAGCCGTCGCCCTATTTCATCCCATAAGTGTTCTATAGGATTCATGTCTGGCGATAGTTGAGGCGTATAGAGTTGTTTGGGCACGTTATATAACAACCATTCCTCAACTTTTCGCGCCGTATGTTGGGATCGTTGTCTTGCTGGAATACAAAGCACTCCTCGAGATGTAATTTTCTTGCACTGTCATGTAAATTACCTTTAAGAATATTTTTAAAAAACTTTTTGATCCATTTTGCAGTCAATAAATTCCAAATTTCCGGCACCAGTTGCACTCATACAACCCCATACTAGTACTCCGCCTCCACCATGTCTGCCCTTTTCTTAATTGGATAATCAGTTCAGGAATTCGGTTTGGTACTTCCATATCACAGAGTAGTTTTAAACTGTATCGTCGTTTTCTGCTTGTTAATATTACACTGACATAAAATTTCCACTTAATACATCTTGTCATCTTTGTTTGTTTATATTATCCTTACCATTCGCACAATGTACAGAGACTTATTTGGCGCTGATTTGACTAATTGTGAGTTTATCTTTGATACTAATTTAATAATAAACTAACTGTGAGATGGTCAATAACTTGTTTTGTATTTCACTGTTGTACATAGAGAATTTAAAATAATATATATATATTTTATTATCTTCTATATTTTAAAGATTATACATGTCTAAAAATTTTCAAGCTTGATGTACGCGGAGACTTTTTGACCCATTGCATATTTATTGCTGATTGTGTATTGTATATAAAAAAAATAACAGCATATGCCCAAAATAAATATTTTATTCAATATGTTGGAATAGCAATAGTCAATATTTTTTAATTCAGTGAACTGAAAAATCTGATGATAAAATTTTTCAATTCTAAATGGCAAATCGAATATTACAGAATGCAATACAAAGAATGATCAGATTAGTATGTAAATTAGTTTGAATTTGGAATCTTCAATATGATTTTTAAACATACTTGAACTTAATGGCCTAAATAAATTTGAACCTAGCGGTCCACTTTTAAACAGATTGAATAGAATTAGGTATGAACGATATCTTATTATAGTATATTGTATGTGGTTTAACATTAGTTTACTCTAGGTTTGGTTAATTAAGGTTAGGATAGAGTTGGAATGTTTAAATTTCGAAGACTGGGTAGGTTAGTGGATAAGTACGAGGTGTGATCAAAAAGTTCCCGGACTAGTTCTATAACTTTCCTAGTATTCGTAGTTTAGACTTCTAGCTTTATGTAAATATTCTCTGAAATCTCCCCTATTCGTAGCACAAAGAAGGACCCAAAAATGTTGAGTAGTTCCAATTGAGCAACTCTTGAAGTAAGACGTGCCCCAAGTCGGGCACTTACCACTGTCCGACCTAATAAGTCCTATTTATTTATCTTTTCTCGGTCGTTCCTAGGTTTTCCCCCTCCAGCTTTGTAAAATCGCGTTACACTCTTGCCCCCTTAAGCGCGAGGTGTGCGCGTGAAGCAATCCCACCGAGCGTCGGCCTCGGCCTCGGGATCTGCTTGGCCACCCCCCACCCCTACCTTGATGGTACCCTCTGGTTGTGACGATGCGGACGCCACGTCACAGTACTAACGACACATAACCCCCACTTTTGTACACGAGCCACTCCTTGGTGCCGCGAGCATTCACGCTATGAGTATACAGGGTGTCCCAGAACTACTTTTAACCCGGAAAGTGGGAGGTGCCCTGAGTACCCTCCCGCAAACCGTTTGCCAAAATTCGCAATAGTTTTTAAATGAGAAGCTTTTAAGTGGCACCAATCAGAATGAAGGATTTTCGCGAGTTATGGCAGCGTGGTGGGAGATACACTCACAGATGCCAAAGACAGCTGCTTTACAATAACTTCCCACAAATTCTGTGCTTAGCCATTGTTTCGCAGTCCGAGCGAGCGTCATTTAAATTTGTTGACAAACTACAGATATAGGCATGGGCTTGCCTTAGATTGGCGTATCCCGAAACAATTGCCGATCGCGCGTTGCACGTGTAGCTGCAGCGGAACTGAAATAAAATCATCTCGCTCGCCATCTCAATACGCCCTGATCCCGTACACAAATCGTATTGAACTTGGTGGCTATCAATTCAGAACCCTCAATTCCTATAAAGAATGTATCAATAACTTTTTCTCATATATAGCGATTCATAAGATATTTCGTTCCAAACACAGGTATAAGGAGTTGACTCGGGTAAAGAGTCTCTGCGAGCTGTACCCTGTACAGCCAGTTGCCTGTACTTGGCGCGAGACTCGACCGAGTCTCTTGATACAGAATCGATAGACATAACGAAGACCAAATGAGAAGAAGAAAAAAGAGCGATCTTTTTTCGCACAATTTTTTCTTTGGTATGTTTTTTTCAAATTGTCGGTGCTTTCACGCGACTAAATTGATATGAAGCGTAACTAAAAACAAATGAGCAGAAAAATATTAAAATTTGTGATCTAGAAAGAGCACTCTTTTGTTTTTTTTTTTCTCGTTTCTTCTCGACAACGTTTCTTACTCACTCAGTCACGTTAAGGCACACGTTTTCATATAAACTATGAATTACATTCGCGAAGAGTATCAAGATATGGTGGCGTGTTATGTGTGGGCGGAAGGAAATGCAGGCGCCGCAGCTCGGCGGTTTGCGGATCTGCATCCTAATCGTCATCGATACCCTGGCCCTCGCGTTCTTCAAGAAGCTGCCCGACGATTCTACGAGCATAACGATGTGTTGCCCCATCGCAGGCAAAACGGTGGACAGACGGGGAGGGAAAGAGTCCCAGAAATGGTGGAAGCGGTGATAGATGCGTTCGAATATCATATTCTGTTCTCGAATGAATGAAATTTTAATCAGAGTGGTGCGAGAAATTTCCGAAATGAGCATGTTTACGCTGTGGAGAATCCGCATGCGACAAGAACAAGGAGCCACCAAATTCGATTCAACGTAAATATTTGGTGTGAAATGGTCGGCAACCATGTTGTGAGTAAATTTACAATTTACCATTTACAATTAATTAACTACAATTTTCTTAAAAGATATTATACAATAAATTTCAGATCCCTAACAAGTATTTTATTCACCGAATTATGTCTTTTAATTCAATTTTTACATGTCTGAAGCTTCAGAGTCGTGGGACGTGTCGAAAATTCAAGTAGATTATTTATTTTTACATCATTTCGATCGAAATAAAAATTCAAGTGTCCAAATTTCAAGTAAATTTCTTTTTTTTTTACATCATTTCGATCGAAATATAAATTCAAGTGTCGAAATTCAAAGTAAATTACTTTTTTTACATCAATTCGATCGGAATTATGTAAATAATAATTTACTTCAATTTTCTACACATCACACGACTATGAAGCTTGAAACCCGTTAAAATATAAAAATTCTGATTTCAGTATAGTTCGACCAGTAAAATACTTAAAGACCTGAAATTAGGCGTGTGCCTTCCCTTAAGGTAGCAGAAAAAAGTAGGGAAGTAAAAAATTAAACAGAAAAATGTCGGCCAGAAAGTGCGCTTCATTCATATAGAATACACCGTTTACATTCATTTCAGACGAGAGTCTGCCGACTGCCGCTGCGTCTCGATGGCGCTAGTTATCTCGCCTTCTTCCAGGAAACCCTACCCGACCTATGTGATGATATATCAGTATATGTGCGACGAAGAATGTGGTTTCAGCACGACGACGCACCTGCCCATTCTACTGGACGAGTTCGTGATCATCTTAGCTTGATGTTTCCCGGAAGATGGATTGGTCGGCAGGGACCAGTTGAATGGCCAGCGAGATCCCCGGGTTTGAATCCACTGGATTTTTTTCTTTGGGGGCATATGAAGTCCTTCGTGTATGGACGCGACCAACCCCAAGACGAAGAGGAGTTGTGCCGTCGTATTGACAACGCCATCGATAACGTCAATGATGAAATGGTGGAGCGCGTATTTGAAAATTTAATCTTGCGAGCGCAAAAATGCGTCAATGTGGGTGGTGGCCACTTTGAGTAATTGTTATAGTTTCTCGTTTTGTCCAATAATAAAAATGCCATACAAAATTTAACGCTTTTCAAAATAAAGTATCATAAATATAGGTGAAGTTGTGGTTTAACGTTTTATTAGCTTTTCCGCCGATTTCCTCATAAACAGAGCTTTATTTAATACAAAAAAAATTAGCGAGATTTTCATGCCAAAATACTTAAAATGATATAAAGCGTCAAGAAAAGTGAATTAGGAAAAATGTCCGTGTATGTATGTGTATTGGGCTTCGAAAGTTTAATCGTGTATAACTTAAGAATCGCTAGAGCAATTGGGTTGATTTTTTACATACAACAAAACTCTTTTAATTTCCTACAGAACGTAGGAACATGAAGATTTTATGACATTTTGATTTTTTTTTTAAACGCGTGGGATCGCTCGAACTAACGGAAAACAAGTTCCGATCTATATCCGAACGAGTAGTCATTCATTCAACGGTGCACCGGAACTTGTTTTCCGCGGGTCGTCACAGAATTCTTTCAAATCTGACATAATTCACACAAATGTACACGCTGATTATGTGGGATGAATAGACGACGAGCATCGTCAACGACAAATATACAGGGTGGACCAATAACTTTGTCCACCTGGAATATTTCTGTTATTTGTAATAATTTCAAAAAATGTTTCATACAAAACTTGTACGGTATCTATG